>PVKY010003930.1:0-20379 GCA_004027775.1 Bradypus variegatus
CCCCTCACCACACCCCAACACAAGTTCTGGCTTCAATGAAGGTGTCTTCTCATTGCCTCCCAAATTGGCCGTAATACAAGTGATCCTTAACCTTTGAGAATTTGGTGCAGGCTATGGCCTCCTCCTCCTGCCACCAAAAGGCCAAATACACAGAGCATGCCAAGAATTTGGTGGTTTCCCAGGCTCTTGAAGCCATCCCTGGACCCAGCTGGAGAAACTTGCCAGTCACTCTGATCCCCATTCCACCCATCCCAAGACCCAGCTCTGAAGTCTCTGCTCCTCAAGGCCAGGGACTCTGGCTTCCTTCCCTTTGCGCTCTGGAGGCACTCCACCAAACTCGCTGCAGTGACACTGAAGTCATCCTTCCCCACCACACCTGTCCTGTTAGCCCAGCCTAGTGACCAGCTCTGCCTTTCATCTCCTGCAGCAGCACGGTGTTCTGGAACTCTGGCACTTAATTAACTGCCCCGTGGCACGTTTAATTTTTAATGCCTGCCTGTCTTGTCTGCTCAACCTGATTGCCAACTTCTCCATGACCAAGGTTGGGTCCTCTTAATGCACCTTCAGAGCCCCCTAGCAGAGAGTACTCTCTACATAGTAGGTCCTCAAGAAATGTATTTTCAATTGAGTTGAAGGGAATAGGCTCCCATAATGGAATGAACTCATTTCAGAAGTTCATTACCAAGTCATGAAAACGTTTTTTCATAGATTCTTCTGGATCGAATCCAGCTCTACCTTAATTAGCAAAGCAATTTGCAACACCCTTTCCCAAAAGTGCTTATGCGTCCCTTTGTGTGACTGGAATAGGGGCTGCTGTACCAATTGCTGTCACCACCCAAAATTCAATTTTGAAAATCGAAATCAGTGCCTGCGGCACTGATGTAGATTTGTATGTATAAAAGTTTAATATGGTAAAGAGAAATTTACTGACGGCTGAGCAGGGGAAATGCAAAAGGAGCAAAAATAGAGCTATAAAGGACACTTTGTCAGTTGAACATCTATTTTATTCACATTTAGGGAGCAGTGCTGAATTTTTCATAATGTCCCTACTGCTGCTTTTTTCAAACCCAGCACTGCTGTTAGTCCTAAAACGTCCATAATCTCGTTAGGTGTGAATGCGAAATCAGGTAATTTAAAGCTCGTATATAAGAATATTTCTAAAAATGCACAGTACATTTCATCAGGAAAAAAACGTACATTTCAAAATATGGGAATGTTTGTGCTGGAGTTTGTGAATAAAGTGTAGTGTGTAGGGGTGCAGCGAGGCCTCTGGTATCTATTCTCAGGTATCTATTCGTGCACTTTTAGGTAGTGAACAAGACTGTTTTAACTGCTGAGCTTGGGCCGAGCATGGCAAGGAACCCAGAGTCGGCCACGGCTCCATCCCTCTTCAGGCAGTAAGAACTTAGCTAGAAAGTTGGTGTATCTCAAATTCCCATCGCCTCTACTGAGCCACTTTCACAGCTTTGGATACTATCATGGCCTCAAATGGGAAATTGGGTGAAAAGTCCATTTTTAGGACTTGTTGGCATTTGGCTCCTTCTCGGATTACTAATTAAGCTCCGGGCATTCTGTAAGATACTCAAGAGACTATCTCTGTGACATGGAGGGAATTTTAAGAGGTTGAGGGAGCCCAGAGGATCATTTTGGTTTTTGTGCTCGAACCCTGTGGCCACTCACCAGCAACATTATGCAGGAGTGCCTGCGACCTGTGCCCCTCCACTGTGCCCAGCCGCCCTCAGAGATGGGAAGGAAGCATGACACCTCCTTCCCGTACTTGAGGCAGTGGTAAGAACTAGCCGAGCAGACCTCTGGCCAGTTCTCACCATTAGAGAAGGTAGAGGAGAAGCGGGAGATGAACTTTGCTTGGCCCAGTCCCTGACTTTGATCAGGAAGCAGTCTCTGGAGACTTCCCCATGCACCACTGTGGTGTTCTGGCAGCAGTGCTAGGGCCCAGGAGAGCAACACCTGGGAGGAAGTCAAGTCAGCGGCTTGGTTGGGAAAACGAAGGAGACAGATTGGTGGGATGGGAATGTTCCGATGATCTGCCATCAAGTGCAGAGCAGGTATAGAGGCCAAGGGTCAGTGTTTGAGCCCCACTGACCTGACCCTGGGATGCTGGGTGTGGCCAAGATGGAGATCTGGTCAGGTACAGAGGGAAGCTTCCACAATTGCCCATCTGTTTGTCCCTGTCATCTCCAGGGCCACGCTCGGGCTGTACACGCCAGCAGCCCTGGTCCACTGACTGTCTTAACTGCATTCCCTGGGCTTGAGCCTAAGCCTTGTGCCTCGAGTGCCTCCCAGTTCCTTCCTGGCAACTCCTGCTCATCCTCAGGCCAGTGATGCCATCGTTCTTCCCTGGCTCCGTCGTGCCCACAGCTTCCTGCATGCTACTCCTGTGTTCCACCGTCACTGTCTCTTTCCCCTTTTAGTTCATGCACTAGAGAGGCCTGTTCATTACTACAAACTATTGCTGCTGCTAAGAGTAATCATAACAAAAACTAACCCCTCACGTTTATTTGCTGTTCTGGGTCTGGAATTCAGAGCAGTCCAGGCATTCCCTCATTTAGCCCCACACCACCCTCCTCCGTAAGGGCTATTATCTTCTAACAGAAGGGTTAAGTTGACCAGTACTCTTCAAAAATGTCCGTGCATGAAAGACAAAGAAAGGCTGAGGGACTGTCCCAGATTGAAAAACTGAAGACACATGACAGTTAAATGCAGTGGGTGAGCATGGACTGCAATTATTTTACTTCTGTCAAGATTGTTACTGAGACAGTTGACAAAATCAACGTGGTGGATTAGAACCTGGTGGATTAGATACTTCTGTAGCAATGGTAAATGCCCTGTATTT
Source organism: Bradypus variegatus (assembly GCA_004027775.1). NCBI lineage: Eukaryota > Metazoa > Chordata > Mammalia > Pilosa > Bradypodidae > Bradypus > Bradypus variegatus. The sequence continues at coordinate 2,855 of PVKY010003930.1, forward strand.
GATCATTGACCTGTGGTTATGTAAGAGAATGTTCTTGTTCTTAGGAAATATGCACTAGAATGTTACGGAGCAAAGAAGGCATTACTCTTGAATGGACCAGAAGAAAAATATATGTGTATAGATAAAAGGAAGAAAAAGAATGATAAAGCAAATGTGGCAAAAATGTTTTTTTTTAAAGTGGGCGAGGGAGCAAGGGACTTGCCCAACATCCCATAGCTAATAAGCAGTGGTGCCAGGATTTGAAGCTGTCAGTTGGGCTCCTCTGCTCCCTCCCACCATGGGAGCTGCCGATGCACCTTGGCGTCTGCAGCTCTCACCCAGGGCCAAGCACACAGTGGGTTCTCAGGGAATGTCTTTTAGGTTTATAAGTGAACAAATCTGTGCAAGTATGAATAGAGCAAGCAAAAGATGAAATGCACAATTATCTTGTTCATCTAAAGAATATTCTTTAAAATTCTGTGCCAGCATTTTTTTCCTTTTCCTTTTGTGTCTTGTACATTCTGTTCTTCTGTTTTTGATTGTTGGCTCTTGATTATGCATGCACGTTCAAAGTGTTTTCCTCCAAAGTATATGCTGCAGAACTCTAGCCCGGCTGGACTTTCCCTGGAAAGGCTGACGACCATCAGGGAGTTGGAACTCAGTTGCCAGCCTCAGCTGTTTTTCCGTCAGCTCTTTCTTTTCAGCCCTTAGCCCCAGTCTGCTCTATCCACACTTTGATTATTATGCAGGGAACACTGGCTACCCCATCATCCCATAGTTCTCTCTTCTGATGTGGGTGGGCCTGGGTATTCTCATGGTGAGTGGCCTGGACCTGGGGATGGATCAAGTAGAACTAAATGACAGGATTGTCTTTCTTATTTGCTGTAAAGTGCGGACCTCATTTGACAACACACGCTAAAGCAGAAGCAGAGCTACCTTATTAAAACGCCTTAACCACTGATTTATTTATGCTCTGTCTTCGTCAAGAAAGGATTTAAGTTGGAAAAATCTATCATTTGAGTTCTGGGAAAAAAAACATAAAAGAGAAGATTTTTGTTCTGGGGAGCCTTCAGAGTTCTTGGCAGAATATAAAGAACTCTAGGTACATAATAGTAAAGGTGGGGGAGAGGAGGGATTTAAAAGGAGGAGGAAAGAGGGAGAACGCCGCTTTCATCTCTGCATCGCTATCTTCCCTGAGCTTTCCAGCTGAGGCACTGCCCATCTTCTTTATTTCCCCTCCTTTCCATCTGCACGGCCTCCCCCTCTGTGATCCGGTCCCTTCTGGCACAGCGTAACTGAAGTCAACGTCGTGGTTCACTTCATTTCATCCATCTCACCTTAAAACACTGCATTCTTCATGTTTGTTTCCTTCTTGTAAAATTTCAGCAGCTCCCACTTCCCACAGATGAAAATTATGATTTTTTTCTCCTTTTGTAAAAGAGTCTTTATTTAATACAGTTCATCTTGCAGGTTTAACTGAAAAAAAAAAACAACTCTTTTTCTCTGGCCCAGGTTCTTGCCTGTGTTCAGGCCCTCAGCCAGCCCGGCCGGGCGGAAGTGTACTGTGGCAGTACTGCCTCCTCTGCCTTGCTCAGGCCACCGCCTCTGCCTGGAAGGCCCCCTCCTTTCTCTCTGCTGCTCTCCAAGTCCTGTGCACCCTTTAGAACACAGTGTGGTCTCACCTCCTTCATACACTGACACTCCAGCACATGGGGTCGCCCCCTCCTCTGACTTCCTGTAGCCCATGCTCCCACCTTTCAAGTTCCACCCTCTGATGTTGTATTATTGTGGTGCCAAGTCACAGGTGCTCAACAAATGTTGGTTTGTGGGCTGATGGATGGCGGTTTTTGGCAGGTTGGATAGTTGGTGAGGTGGAGTCATTACTCCAAAGAGGTGATTTCGAATAGCAGGAGCCGTAGGCCAGGCTTGTTTCCTGCAGAGCCCAGAAGTGCTCGCTTCAGGCCTGCTTCGAGTGAATGCCTAATTTAAGTTATGGTCCCTCCGAACTGCAGACACCAGTGGGGGTACAGCACGTTTGCTCACTTCCTTCGGGTTCTTTGTTTTTCAGATTGCAGAGCCAGAGGCCTGTGATCAGATGTACGAGAGCTTAGCACGACTCCATTCGAATTATTACAAACACAAGGTGAGTGGGCCCCGGCCTTTTGTATCCCCAGCCCTCTGACTAGGGACAGCCAGTAAGAATGAGTGAAAATCTGATTATACAGTGTTTTGTAAAGAATTGTGGTTATGTAACTTTCAAATGTAACAAGTAATTTCATCCAAGCCAACAGAGCTGCCTTTCAGAGGCTTTTAGGTCACCTGAATAAAAGCCATATATTTTATATGCCAGTGTGTGTTTCTGGAAGTATCTGACAACTCTGGGTCTTACATATATTTTAAGGATTACTCCGTTACCCTGGTGGAACTGATATTTCCCCACACTCTGGCAAGAAAGGTGGGGTGATTGGGAAAGTCCTGTCAGACAAAGCTGGGCTTTTTCTCAGGCCCTGGCTTGATTACTATGAAATTCCTATTTAGTGAGGATTTTCCCAGACTTGAAAAATGTGCTCAGTAACTCCACAAATAGACCAAAAGCCTAGCCTGATGGAACAGGATTTCCTCTAAATCCTCGCTTCTCAGAATGTAGTTCATGGGCCGCAGCGGGGCCTCACCTGGTCCACCCAGAGCTCTAGAATCAGAACCTGGATTCTCCCAAGAGGACTGGAGCAAGGACGAGACAGTGCCGTTCTTAGGAGGCCGTGGCTTCGCCCTCTGAGTGGTGCTGCTCTTCCCCCTACGAGGCCTTCTTCCCTGAGGATCAGCAGGTCTCGGGGTGCTGCCAAACTCATCTCTTCCTCCTTTCTCTCTCCCTCCCTGCCCTGGTGACCAGTACCCTCGCCCCAGAGACACGAGTTTCAGCGGCCTGTCTGTGGAAGAGTACAAACTGGTCCTGGCCACAGGTATTGAAAGCACGACTGCCCTTTCTGGTTGGTGTGCAAACCATTCTTGGAGTGGGAATGGCAGGGGAACTGTGTAATAAGACAGCTTTGCTTTGATAGAATGTCTGTGGAATAGCCCTGAGGAAATTCTGAAGCTACAGGGCTCATACTTTTTTGACCATAGAATGTGGAGAACATCAAAGACATTATTTTAAAATAGAAAATCCATCTTTAGTGTTTTTAAATTCAAGGCTGAGCAGCAGAGAACAGGGGAATATGTATTTGCCAGATGGAAGTAGTTGAAATCAGAATGGAAGGAAAATAATTTTTATTTTTATGGGCCTAAGAGGGTTTTACAAACAATGAGAGTTTTAATTGAAACAAAACGCCATTGAATAAATGTGTATGGGGATATCCGCCTAAGAGTTATCTGACCCTAGGGACATGGTCTTTTGGGTTAGGTGTGGGTTTAACTAGGTATATTTTGGAGTCGTTGGGTATTTCCTGATTAACAAGAAAGGAAATACCCTGCTAAGCCCATCCCCTCTGTTTCCCTCCATCTCCACTGTCAGCGAGGGGGGGTGGGGGGTGGGGGAGATGTGGGGGGGTGGGCAGCAGAGGGAGACGGGGCTGAAGCAGGCACGTTCTGGAAAATTATTGTTACTGCCAAGGATATTGTATACAAAAATAGGCTAGCCTTTTCTGGGAGGGCACAGTTCACCTTGCGGTACTCGAGAAATTTCTCTTTTTCCTATTCCTCTGGCAGTATACAACAACTAAATTTTGGGGATTTGGCCTTCCAGAAAACTCTGGTAGTGTCACCTACTGTTGTTTGTTGATTCTGACCCTATTTTATAACAGTACTCTGGAAAACTGGGGTGAGGATATTTTGGCCAGACAGAAGTAGTGATCATTCTTTTTAAAAATGTATATATTTACTCCTTTGTCCCTGGGGTCATGTAATTACCTGCATGTAATTACCTGATACAGTGTCATTGTGAGGATCCTGGAGAGTTTGTGCAAAGTTTGACTTGGAGATTAGCTCCAGAGGCCCAGCCTCCTCTGTTTGTTAACCCTCAGGGAAACCTCTGTGAGTGGTGGGAGAACAGGCGGCAATGAAGGAGCGGGAGATGGAATACTCCCGCCATTGGCCTGTGCTGCATCTTGTTCTGACTAGGAGCTCAGCTCCAGGAATTTGCTGAGAATTTGTTTTCACAGCAAGCCTCATAGTTTTGCTGCAACTATGTGGAATAAGCTGACCGAATGTTTCCTCTGACAGGGCAAGAAAAGACCTGTAGCATCTTGTAATAGGAGGGTTTGTGGCCTGGCGAGTCTGAAATGTGGCCATGGCCTGGGTTGTGAGTCCGTCCATCCTGGGCTTGGAGTCATGGGAGACTCTAAAGGAGCCTCATGGCACATGGGTGGACAGGGATCCCTCAGCAGCATGTCTCAGCCCCCACGAGGGAACCTAGGATTCTGGGAAGAGTCAGGGCAGGATGCTGGGTTGTGGCTAAGGTACAGCACAAGTCTTAATTTAGTCATTGTTTAAAAACAAGGTAAGTTACCTTGCTGTTCAGAAAAGCTATTCTTTTTTCTCTAGAGGTTCTGTAATGAAAATTCAGGCTCTGGAAGTTAATATTATATGAAAATATAAATTTAAAATACAGATAAAATCAGAGATCATGGAATTAAATACCCTAGAGAAGACTTTAGACTAGTGGTTGCCCCCCAGGGCCAGGCAGTGGTGGCTGGAGGTATTTTTGGTGTCACAATTGGGGGGGTTGGGGGGATGGCAGGAGGGGTGCTGCTAAATATTATACAGTGCCCAGGATAGCTCCGGCCCAAAATGTAAATATTGCCAATACGGAGAAACACTGTTTTAGTTCCTAGGGTTGTGTGTGTGTCTTTAAACAGCTCTTGCCAGCTGCCCCTCATGGCATCCATAGCGAAATTGGCTACTGTTTCTGAAGGGCTAGCTGATGCCAGGTACATTGCCACCATTATTTCCTTTAATCCTCACAACTTTCGAGATGAGTGTTCTTATCCCTATTTTGCAGATAAGCAACCTGAGGTCCAGGGGCTTTTTTAAAATAATTTGTTCAAGATGATAGGTCCATCTCCTTCCCTGACAGCTGCTCAACTCAGCAATCTCTGGTGGATCCACAGTGCCTGGGTTCAAATCCCGCTTCCTAGCTGTGCAACCCTGAGCAAGATACTTCACCTCCCTCCGCTTCAAGTTTCCATACCTGAAAGATGGGGATAGTAAAGTCTGTGTGGGGTGGGTCAAGTTTTGAGATAAAGTACCACAGAGAGTGCCATTTCTTTGACCCTTTTACCTTTGCTTTCTCATTTGGAGCAGGGCAACCAGAAACACACCCTGCTTAAATGCTGAGGGTTGGGAGAGGGTAGTGAGTCCACTGTTAAGTGTGCTGTGTTCTCAGCCCTGTACACAAGAGCTCAGTAAACATTAGCAGTTATTTTCTTATTACCCTATTTGATTTGCTTTTCAAAGTTTAACTTATACTTCCCTGTTTCCAGAACACATCATAAAGCAAGGCATGCTCGTATGGGGAAAGCCCTGTGGTGCTAATCTGTAATAAAGTTTGGACTTCAGTCTCTCTCTTTTTTGCAGACACCTTGGAAGACTTTAAGGATGTGAATAAAGGCATGTGGAAGAAACTACAGGAGAAGGTTACCCCTGAAGTGTCCTGAAGAGAAGCATAAGTTCTGGGCTCAGTCCTTTCTCGCCCACCTACATAAGTGTGGACTCTTTTATGTCACCATCATAAATAAAACCGCCTTGATTGCCCCTGACCTCCTGGTTTGGGAATCTCATCTGGCCTTCACGAAAAGGAAACCCTTGTTGCTGTTAAAAAGTTTCAGCCTGAGAAGGGGGCCACAACCATCAGGGTAGGGAAGTCTCCTGGGGAAAGGAAACCATGTCTTTCTGGGCCAGAGAGGGAAGATCCTGGGGCTCTGGACAAGGTGCTTCCTGCACAGCCACAGCAGCCCCCACCTTGCCAACAGGGTCTGGCTTTTCTCCTGGCAAGATTCTTAGGCTCCCTTTTGTTGTAGGAGGTCCTGGGAGGAAGCCAAAAATAGCAGTAAATATTGAAAAAGGCATCCTGTTGCAAATAGAAAGCAGCGGGGAGGTGATAAAGCAGAGAGAATGCCCTCGTTCCCACTGACTCAGAGAAGGATGTAGGTTGGTCCACTGGCCCTGACCTTGCAGAAACCAGTGTTCCAAGTTGGTATAAGGAACAGAGTGAAGCTGTAAACAGGCCTGGTCTGGGTGGCTCCTCAGATTGCAGTTGGCGTCTGCACAGTGGGCAGCTTCTGAGAGGCCACAGGACGGAGGCCTCACTGGTTGGGGACCCACACAGGGCCATCTTATTACTCCACCTTATTAGCTCTCACCGGTAAACGTTCACATGCCCTACTTGAGCTGTCTTCTGTCAAGAACAGCTGAGAGAAGGGACAGGGCAGAGGCCAACAGCACCCCTTAGTGGTAACAAGTGGGAGGAAGTGAGTTCTTAACCTTGTGTCCTACACTCCTCAGTATGTTTATAAATGCATAAAATTAAACATATAGGATTACAGTGGAAATCATTTATACTGGAATACAGTTCTAACCAGGGCCCATGGTTAGGAATCCCTGCAGGACAGGATGTTACTCAGAGCCTCTCTCCAGAGCCCACAGAGAGGCCTGGGCCAGTGGGGACCACATGTAGCCTCTGCCATTGTGCCACATTAATCCCCACAGCCCCCGGGGGAGTACAGGAAACATCATCCTTTTTTAATGGACTAGATTTCTATTAATTTATTTAAGGCAATTAACATTAGTTTTCAGGCCAAAAGATTTGTAAAACATTACACCAAAGGGAGAAAAAACAAGCAATCAAAATCCAGCCACTCTTAACACACCCCAGCCCTGTCAACTGGCTGTGTGGCCCTCCCCCAGGCAGCCCAGAGATAGCCAGGTCCCAGGAGCAGGGCTCCCCATCCTGGGGTCTTCCATCTACATGTGGCCGTGCCAGAAGGAGGTGGCCTAGACAGGGACAGTGAGGTCTACAGCACTTCTGAAGCACAGGAGGGAGAATATGCAGGTGGGTGGGCAGGGCTGAGCATGGCACCCTTGGAATAAGTTAAATAAGAGGCTGCCCCAAAATCACTAGTAACAGTGTTACTGCTACCTCCAAAGGCAGGTAGCAACCAAATGTAGTGCTTAGAGATAAAAAAGGTGACCCCACTCCTAATCACCCACAAGGAGGAATAGAAAGGAATGTCAGTTATTGCTTTAGGGGACAGTGGTCTCCAGGACTTACATTCCTCTAAGGCATTAAGGTAAACAGAGTCCCAGTGAACTTCTGAGTCTGTATAAGGGCTCTGGGCAGGACTATCTGCTCGCAGTCCCCCATCCCCCCAACGCTGGTCACAACCTTGGTTGGTTTGGCGGCACCTGGCAAAGTGGGATCCGAGGCTGGGTGAGCATCTAGCTTAGAGAAGCCGCCGGGTGGGCCGGGCCACCCAAACCAAAAAGGGGCAGTGCTGTTCCTAGTCCACAGCCTGCAGTGACGAGCATCCCCCGCTGGACCCTCCAAGGGCTCTCAGCGGCTCATGCAGTTCTGGACATCCACGAAGCCTAGGCGCTGCCTGCGTTTCCGCTGCTCTGTCATCTAGGGTTAAACAGATGCCAGCAGGTCTGGTCAGGCCCCCGTCACCCCTCTTCCCATGGGCACTGCAGAAGGGCTGGGGCCCGCCCCTTCCCCACAGACCCAGCTGCCGCTCAGCACTGGCAGCAGGCCAAGGCCCGCAGGGTGCTGAGAGGATGTCATTCCCCAAACTCAGGTCCTCTACTAGCTTGTGACAAACCCCTGATTTGATGCAGCTGGGAAACCACCCCACCTAAAAGAGGGGCTGCCTCATCTTCATTTAGTCACTGCCAGGCAGGAAAGAGGCTCTGGGCAAGAGGGAATCTAGAAGAGTGGAAGGCTACCCTCAACTTCCATTCCCCCATGGGCCAAGCAAGGGGGACCCAAACAACTGTACCACGGTTTCGTCCAGCCACCTTTTAGGGTCACGGGGCAGGGGTTGCCAGCCCATCTAGCTTTCTATGGGGGAGTGTCTGTCTGGAACCTGCCTTCACATCCCAGGCCCAAGAATGGAGGCCGACAGGAAAGATGGGCAGGGGTCAGGGTTGGGGAATACAAAGGCAGCGGCACCATCTTCCTCCTCACCCCTGTGGCAGGCTGGGCCTGGGACCCCGAGAATGGGCCCAGGCTAGGGGTGGGGTGCACACCTGCTCCTTCAGTTCATTGAGCTGGGCGGTGAGGTGCGACACCAGCTTCATGGTGGAGTTGAGCTTGTCCTGAAGAATCCGGATCTCATTCTGCTCCCCCTCCCCCTCATTGCTCACTAGGGACATGGCCCGCATCCGGGGGAACCAGTCCAGGTTCTTGTTCTGAAAAAGATCACCAGGGGGGTGAGCAGACGCAGGCCCAGGCTAGGAAGGCCTCATTTAGAAAAACAGTCATGTGAGGGGAGGCTTCTGCCACACCCTTGACTGAGTTACTCGCCAAGGATGTGTCATGGGAAAACCTGAGTTGATCTGGGTCCCCCTGGGGGGAGAGTGAGCTGGCACCGAGCCCTCTGTGGTTAAGGGCGACAGCGCTGTGACAGGCTGACTTCCGTCAAGACGTCAAGACGCCTGGTCGTGAGGCTGGTATCAGCACCATCTGTTTACTTTCAAAACACCCCATGGGAGGCAGAAGGCAAAGCCTCAGAACCCAGACCCTGAGTCTCCTCCCTTCCTCCTTCCCTCCTCCTCCTCCACCCTGCCCCTGACACACACACCCCATGCCTCAGGAAGGTACAAATCAGACACATGGCAAATTGAGAGAGAGGGAAGCCTCTGCTAGGAAGGCTGGCATTTGACAAGCGTCTGAAAAGCAGAGCCACCATTTCCCAGGATACAGGGGGAGCAGGAAGGGGAAGCACCAAGCAGCTTCCTGGCTCCTTGCAGCAAGCTGTGAATTCTCACACCTACAGATGCACCTGTACTCCAAGATCAATTCACAGCAGACTTAAAAGACAAATAGAACTCCCTTTTAAAATTATTATTCTCTGCCTTCACTCCCTTCATTACTATAGAAATTGAACAGATTTACCGAATTCCTCTTAAGCCTGAAAAAATTTTTCCAGGCTCCTTGGCCTGGCGCCATCCAGACTTTTGGGGAAGCTGTCCTCCCTCCTGAGCTACAAAAGGTTCCTTTGGCATGATCCCCATTGCAGCGGGCACATGCAGGGTCACCCAGAGGCCCAGCAACACCACACGTGTCCTTTCGGGCTGAGGGTTTGCTGTGGGCTTTTTCCTGACACTAGGGCCCACGCAAAACAGTGAGGAGGCCCCTCGGTGGCAGTGGGCAGCTGGCAGAGCTCCCAGGGAGCGAGGGCTGCCTCCAGCTGCTTTCGACACATGTCTGCAGCTGTCCACACCCCTCCCTTCAGCCTTCCAGGTCAGTGCAGACAGACATGGCCTATCCTCTCCAGGGCCCAGCAATCTACAGGGCTTTAGTCCCCTGAGCAAGGCCCTCAGACCCCACGCAGTCACTGCTCGCACCTTGATCATCTGGGCCACATAGCTCTCGGGGCCTGTGTAGTCCGTCTTGTTTTTCACGCAGACCAGCACAATGAAGTACAAGTAGTTCCACATGTTGTGTTCAAACTTGATGTGTTCCTCAAATGACACTGTCTTGTTATCAAACTTGTCCCTCTCCAGACCTGAAGATGCAGAGGGTGAGGGTGAGGACACCGGGGGGCTGCCTCCCGATGAGGTGGGGCATCTGTTCTCCTACAAAAGGGCCTGAAGGACATACTCAGTGGCTCACTCTGGGCTATTTAGGTAACTTCTAACTTAAAGCCCCAGCCGCTTAGCCATGGGGAAGCTATCCTGCCACAGATGCAGCTGAGGCTCTGGGAGCAAGTGGTAGAACTCCTCAAAGCCTGGGAGAGCAGGAGTAGCTGGATAAGGCATTTGTCCTTCTCCCGAGGTGGCTGGGGACCAGACTGGGAAAAGCACTGGACTGAGATCAGAAGGTCAAGGCCCCTGACTGGGCTTCATCTGCAAACCAAGAGGGTTAAAGAAAGGATCTCTGAGGCCCTTTCCAACACCCTTCTATTATTCCAAATCCAGGCAGGGTCATGTTCTCCCCAGTCCTGGGATAAGCCAACAGAGGCATGAAGCCGTCAGCCCCAGGCAGGGTTCCCCAGAGTTGCACAGCCCAGGGACAGTCCAGGCCAAAGCTGCTGCTGGCCTTGGAGGGCACCCCAGCCCCCAGGTTGCCCGGGCCGACTGCCGAGCAGCACCCAGGCCTCACCACAGATGAAGCACGTAGTCTTGAGAATCTCCTCCTTCTTCTGCTTCTCACTGCGCAGGTCAGCGAAGGTGTCGATGATCACTCCAAAGATCAGGTTCAGCACGATGATGATGACGATGAAGAAGAACAGGAGGTCGTAGACCACGCGGGCCGGGAAGAGAGACTCCTGCAGGGGTGAGGCAGGGAGGCTGGGCCCGCTGTCCCAAGGTTCACCCAGGCAGGACTGAGGAGGACTCTGGCAACAGGTCAGGGCTGTGGTGACAGGGCCCAGTCCCCAGCCAAAGGCAACGAGGGGCCGTAACGACAGCAGGGTGCACCCAGCCTGACTCCATGGAGAGGGAGTTGCACCCAGAAGCCCAGAGTTTGGATTAGGAAACAGCAGGCTCAGAATGAAGCCCTGTGGTGGGAGTTTGGTGTGGGGTGCTTAAGACTAACAGGTCTAGGTGAAGGGAAGAGTCAGATGTGACCTCTGTCCTGCCTTCAAGACACCTGGCCTCACACACTGCAGAAAACCTCTCTGTCTGGGCAGGGAGGCGGCTTCTCACTCCCATGCAGTGGGGAGGCCCGATGTTCTGGGAATCGGGCCACAGAGCCAAGTCACAAGGCCTCCTTCTGAAGCTGACTGACTCAGCCTCCCCACCCTGCCCTCTGCTGCTGTGGGCTGGGGCTAGTGGACGCCTCTCAGAGGAGGCCAAGGCGCTGAGCAGAGCCGCCCGCTGGCTGACTCACACCTTCCCCAGCACTGGGGCAAAGTTTGGTTGCAAAGGTGTTTCCTCATAGGTCTGCAGTGTGCTGGTGGGGACGCCTGAGCAGACTGTGGGAAAGGGGGGTGGGAGAGATATGGAGGGTCCTTCCAGTGGTTTAGTGACACTGAAGACCTGAGAGGAGGACAAGCTGCCCTGATCAGCTGTGACCCGAGGGCATGACCCTCTCTGGTTGCTGATCCACTGCGCGTGGGGGCACACGGATTTGGGAGCCAACAGGATGGGGTGGGGGGCAGAGGTGCTCACATCTTTGGAGGGCTTGCGGAGAATGTCACCCACGCCGCCACCATTGCGCAGCCCATGGTTCATGACAGTGACGATGCACATCAGCAGAGTGTCACAGGCCCGCTCCGTGCTGTCCAGCTCCTCATCCTCTGTGAGCAGAGTGTGTGCTCAGACCCCTGCTGAGCAGGCTGCCTCTGCCCCAACCCCACCTGGACTCCCACAGACCCGTGCCCTCACCTTCCAGGACCTCAGGCACTGCGATCCCTGAGACACACTCCATCTTGTCCCCATTGCACGTGCCCATGAATGTGGCAGCACCATGTGGCATCCCCAGGGGGTTGGCTGGAGGAACAAACACATGGTCACAAGGGGGTCCAAGGGACCACCTGTGATACCCCTGGGCCCAGCCCAGGCCCACTCCCCACTCTGGCTACAAGTGAAGCGTCTCCATGCACCTGTCCCCACTGGGCAGCATGCTGAGGGCAAAGAGGGTCTCCATATCCCTGAGCATGGTAGGCAGGCAGCCCCTGCAAATACTGAGTTCCACACAAATGAAAAGGTCTGTAAGGAGCTCCAGCTCTTAAGCAACTGGTTCCTTAAGGAGCTGGAGACCCCAGACTCTCCCACCCTTTCAGTCTGTCCCAGGAAGGAGGGAAGCAGATTGGTGTAGGCCAGCCCTCCTCCCTCCCCCTGCAACCCAAGAGGAGAAACCGAGGCAGAAGCCTAGTGGGACAAGCACTACCAGGTCCTGGTCCTGACACCAGTCACTTGTGCCAGCCAGATCCCATCTGACCCCTACACACCCAACCCAGGACACAAAACCTCCAAGACCTTTGGAGTGGTTGCCAGAGAGCCGGTCGACCTCAAGGATGAAGTCATCTTTCAGGAAGAGGAAGCCGACAATGGAGAAGAGGTAGACCAGGATGAGGGCCAGCAGGGCGGTCAGCAGGATGGAGCGGCCGTTACGGGTCACACTTTTGATGACATTGAATAGTGTCTCCTCCCGGTAGATGAGGTCAAAGAGCTGTGGGGGCAGGGATGGGGCCTTGAGGGGCTGGGTGGGCCAATCTCTCTGGACCTGTTCAGGGCTTCCCAGAATCCCAGTGGTTTGCCCCAGGTTCCTCCAATGGGGTCTGCACCTAGGCAGGCATAACCAAGCTGGGGTGGGAATGGGGGGGGCCTGTCAGCAGAGGCTTCCCAGAGGAACATGGAATTCCAAGGCCACCAAAAGGAACCAGCTTGGAGTGTGTAAGGGGTGGAACAGGAGGGCAAATGTCAGCCACAGAGGGAGAAGGAGGGCCAGCCTTGGCAGTGTGCTTACTAAACATCAGGAAACATTCTAAGAGCTTTTTGTGCATTAGCTCCTTTAATCTTCACAGTTATTCTGGCTAGGTGCTGGTATTATCCCCATTTTAGAGAAAGGGAAAATGAGGCACAGAACAGTTAAGAAATTTGCCTAAAGTTCCACAGCTAGCAGTGGCCAAGCCAGGATTCAAACCCAGGGAGTCTGGCTCCAGAGTCCAGGCTTGAACCACTGCTGTGCTGAAGGGACGAGTGCGATGGAGGACAGAGTGGCTGTCAGGGTCCTGATGGCCAGGCTAGGTCAGGTGGAAGATGGAAGACTGAAAATTCAGTCCTTGCAGCCCAGCAGCAAGAGGACTCGACAGATAGGCTGGTGTCGGGGAACTGCTAGCAACTCATGCAGCACTGCCCAGCCCTCCCCACCCAGCAGGCCTCACCAGAATGCTGTAGAAGAGCTCATGGGCAAAGAGGCCCAGGACACTGGTGAGGATGTAGCCCACGTGGTAGAGGAATTCCACATCCATGACCATGGCCTTGTAGCCACGGATGAAGGTGCCACGGTTGCCCACGAAGCTCACAACGAACACAATCTTGTTGGTCAGCTGGGGGCAAATGCAGGGAATAAGGGATTGGCAGAGTGAAACTGAGCCAGTCCAGCATAGCCTAGCAGGGATGGCATAAATGAAAATGCTTCCAGAAATACATGTGGGCTGCTGGGACTCAGAATAGAGAAGCCTGCTGGGTCCCCCAACTCCAGAAGAAATGGAAGTACAGGTAAAGGATGCTGAGGATCTAGAGGACAGCCCTGGCTTTCATGGTGCCTTTGGGTAAGTTAGGAAGGGCACCCCTTGCTCAAGGCACTTTATTTCCGTGAGGAAACTGTCATAATATACAAATCTTTGATGTCTATAATGCAAATAGTACTCTTGGGCAGTGCACAACCTGCACGAGTGTACTGTACACAGCAGCCCTGAAGCTGGTGCTCCAAAGCGACTCCTGTGTACACAGCACACACAGCTGGGGAGTTGCCGAGGGAGGGGAAGGAAGCCCAGCGTGTTCCCAACTGCTGGTTGATATTGAACTTGGGATCCCGATGCAGAGGAGGTGGACGGCAGAGCAGTGGCTGCTGGGCCGTGGCAGGCCAGCTTCAGGTCCAACTGCATGATGATCAAGGGAGTGGTTTGGGGACAGGGGCTCCCCTCTGGCACTCACATTGAGGGTGCCCAGGATGTTGAGCGTGGGCCCAATGCCCAGGTAGAAGATGGAACGCAGGATGAGCGCGACGATGAGGGGGCGGACGCTGTAGCGCTTGGTGAACAGGGCCGTGATGGAGAAGCAGATGAGGATCCAGAACAGCAGTGAGATGAGAGGGGAGCCCAGCACGCCTGGGGCCCAGGGGGGCAGGGGGTGAGCGGGGCTCGCTCAAGCCCACCGCAGCCCCACTGCAAGCCTCAGAGACCCCAAGAAGCCACCCCTTCCTGGAGTCCTTCCCTATAAAGTCATGGTTGCCTGGTTTTAGCCTCCCCCATTAAACCTGCACCTCCAAGCCTAACTGGGAAGGCCCTATCCAGCTGCGGCTACTGAAATGTCTGTTTACATCATCCACATCTTGTTTCTGGCTTACGGACCCCTGTGTGTGTGTGTGTGTGTCTGTGTGTGTGTGTGTGTGTGTGTGTGTTGCATGCATATGTGAAGTCTCCCCAGTCTTGCCCAGAAGTCAAGGACCCCATCTGTCCCACTGGGCAAACACCTGTGCTCGTCTATCAGACCCTCCCAGAGGGCAGTGTGGGGTCCTTCTCCCCATTCCATATCTGGCCCCCCGAGATTCCAGCTGTCCCCAAGGCTCTGCCATCCCAGGGGGAGAGAGTGCGATGGACTCCAGGCCAGGCCCCCACCTGCCAGCCCCATGTCCTCACCCGTGGATGCGCCCTCCACGTAAGGGTAGAAGAAGGCGATAATGATGTTGATAAAAACTGCCAGGTTGAAGGAGATGCTGCCCCACAGGGTCATGCGGCGGGAGAACCAGTAGATCAGCGGCATGCCTTGGGGGGGTGAGGAGGTGAGCCGGTGTAAGGGGGGGCCTGATGCACATCCTCTGCCCACCCCACCTGGGGCCCTACCTCCAGAGGAAAATGTCATGGAAGAGCCCTCCTTGGGGGTGGGAATGGGCAAAGGGCCAGGAGGGTGGGCTCGCAGGCACCCACCAGCAGGTGAGCGAGGCACCAGGGGGCATCAGGGAGTAACCCTGCAGACCCTGCCCAGCCCTCCCGCCCCACCAGGTCCTCACTGCGGAGCTTCCGCTGCCACTCCATCTCGTTGTGCAGGAAGGAGGACTGGTCGAAGAAGTCGCTCACTTTGCTGCCCTGCTCGTCCTGCTCCGTGGTGGTGAAGAGCCGGTGCTTGGTCTCTTCCGTCAGAAACTGGCAGATGCCGGGCACGGGGAAGACAATCTGCTCCATGCTGCGGTCCTGCCGCACAATCTGGGCACGCACAGGCGCACGTCAGCCGGTGCCCCTGCCCCCTGACCACCCCACTCCCCGCCACCGGGCTCTGCCCATGCGCAACGCCCTCAGGCCCCACCTCGATCTGGGAGGTGTGATTCTCGTAGTAGGCCAGGGGGTCCTCCTCCTCCTCCTGCGCCGGCACGGACGACTTGAGCATCTGAGACAGCTGCTTGTTGTTGAGGCTGAGCTGGAGGTGGGGGGGGGGCACCGGGGTCAGGCCCACAGCCCCCCAGTAGCCCGGCCTGGCTTCCGACCCCCACTCAGGACCGGCCCTGCCAGGCCTGAGTACACCCTGAGCCCAGCTCTGAACTCCCCCCCCCAGGGTCCCCAGCCAGCCTAGGCCAAGTACAGTCCAGCCAGGACCCCAGTCCCTAGGGTCTGGTGCCAAAGGGAGGGGAGGGGGAGCGCCCCACGCGGAGCTTCCCACAGTGCAGTCAGCCCCCTACACAGTCCTGCCCAGGTGAGTCAGCCCTACTTCCAGACCCGCCCCAGAATGACTCCAATTACCAGGTCCGGGTTTCCTGAGTCCCGCCCCTAAATTCTAGCGCAGCCACGCCCCCAGCCTCACTCACTTCCAGGGCACGCCCCCGGGACCGCAGCTCCTCCGGGCTCCTAGCGCCGCCCCAGCCTATTTCGGATTCTCCGGAGCCCTGAGCTCTCAGCCCCGCCCTCAATTCCCCCCAGCCCCCCAGCCCCGGCCCCTAGACCTAAGCCCCACCCCCATTCCCTGCCTTGCCCTGGGGCACCCACCATGGAAGAGATACCCTCTGCCTCTTCCTCTTGGATGCGCTTCACCGGCTTCAGCAGATGCTGTAGCTGTTTGTTGTGCCTGGAGAGCTGAGCGAGGGGGCGGCGCAGAGTTACCGAGGAGGGTTGCTGGGGGCGCGCAACCTGGGTCTGGGGGGCCCTGGGGGGCTGGTACCTGCAGCGCCAGGATGTAGATGTTGTGGCCCACTTCGCGTGGGCTCACTTCCGAGTTCTCACACTCCTCCTCCTGCAGGTAGGCCTTCTTGATCACGTCCACCTGGAGAGGCAGCGCCTGCTCAAACCTCCCTGGGATAGGAGGGCGCCAGGGCCCTGATCCCCGCCCGGCGCCACCCCGTGCAGTCCCGCCTGCTAGCCCTCACCAGCTCCTGGGGCCGTAGGCTGATGAGGATGCGCTCGGCGTTCTCACTGTCATGCCGGCTCTCCATTAGGGCTAGGAGCAGCTTGGAGGCATTGTCCTGGGGTGCAAGAGAGGCCACAGTCTGAGGTCCCACAACCCCCTCCTCAGACTCCCCTAACAGCCCCTCCTGGCCCCCAAGCTGGCTGCACTCCCACCCCAAGGGTTAGTTGAGAAGTGGGCTGCACATCGAGCCCTGTACCTGTCTCCCACCCACCCCAGTGGCACACACAGCCCACAACCCAGACGACAGAAACATAGCTCAGAGGCCCTCAGATAACCCCAGAACACGTTCACTGAAGTAAGTATATATCCAGCATGTTCACTCATTCATATGTACATGTAAATATGCATGTTACACACATGCAGCCTGCACACATCACCACATGGGTGCACGCACACACACGATGCCCACATCCACCCACCCATCACTTCCATACAACTTGCACGCGCTCACACAACGTTGACCTCACATTTCACATACCTGTACGCACATCTGACACACACATCACATGCATATATGCATACCCATCATGTACACAACATGTATCCACCCACAGGACCTGCCCACCAGGCCTCACCTTGAGTTGCAGAACCAGGTCCATGCGGTACTTGCACAGGGGGCTGATGTCATTGAGAATCAGTGCAGTGATGATGTCTATGCCATTGGACTCGTGCGTCACTATGCAGGTCTGGCAGGAGATGGGGGTGGGACATGGGGCCTCAGGCTCTGCCACCCTCAGCCCCAGCCTGCTCCATCCACCCACGCCTCCACCTGTCGTCCCACTGCGGCCCACCACCCCCGCGGCAGCTCACCTGGTTCTCGTGGCAGGGGCCCTGGCAGTATTCGGTAAGGGTCTCCAGGGTCTGGGTGACGAGGCCCACATTGTCCTCATTGATATAGAGCCCCAGTAACCCCAGGCCCCCCGTGGTGCTGCCGCACATGATGTCCAGGAACTGCAGCGTCTCACACACCAAGTTGTAGTTGGTCTTGTTGTTCTGGCAGCGCAGGAAGTTCTGTGGAGCACAGGGTGGGTGGGCACGGGGCAGGGCCACCTGGAGACCACGATCCTGTGGGGGCTGGTTGGAGGCGGGGGTAGGGGGGTCTGCCTGCTGCCTGCCAGCGGGAAGGGGAGGGCATGGGCAAGGTGCCCACCTGCAGGTCCCGATTGTGGTTCTCGCAGAGCAGCTGCAGGAAGCGCAGGATGGGCTGCATGATGAGCACGGATGTGCCCATCTCGTTGCTCTGCCCACGCTCATCCACCTCGTGCCCC
>PVKY010003931.1:0-20356 GCA_004027775.1 Bradypus variegatus
TCAGGTGGCGCAGAAATCTGGCTGCAGGAGAACCCACAAATCAGGGGGACCACCCAGAAGGCATCGACCCCCAGAATCCTCTGAGCACCGCCAAGCCCCGGATCTCTGACAAGGAGAATTTGATGCTGTCCTGCAAGGAAGACACTCCTGGCAGTAAGAACCTATGTGCCCAGTGTTGAGTTCTGTGCCAGTTTGGATGTATTATGTCCCCAAAATGCCATGTTCTTTGATGCCATCTTGTGGGGGCAGACGTATTTAGTCTTGATTAGGTTGGAACCTTTGGATTGGGTTGTTTCCATGGAGATGTGACCCACCCAACTGTGGGTAATACCTTTGAGTGGATTATTTCCATGGAGGTGTGGCCCCGCCCATTTAGGGTGGGTCTTGATTGATATACGCAGGCCCAGACGCTTGCGGCAGCTGAGAGAGGCATTCTGACGATGGCTGTTGAAAGCTGACCTGATATTTTGGAGAAAGCCATTGTGAAACGCAGCCTGGGGTCAGCAGATGCCAGCCATGTGCCTTCCCAGCTAACAGATGCCAACGGCCTTTCTCCAGTGAGGGTGTCCAATTGTTGATGCCTTTCCTTGGACACTTTATGGCCTTAAGACATAAATTTGTAACCAAATAAACCCCCTTTATAAGAGCCAATCCATTTCTGATGTTTTGCATAATGGCAGCTTTAGCAAACCGGAACAGATTTCTATGACCGCTGTAACAAATTACCACCACCTGAGTGGTTTAAAACAACCCAGATTTAGTATCTTACAGTTCTGGATGTCAGAAGTCCGAAAGGGGTCTCACCGGGCTAAACCTGAGGTGTCAGCAGGGCTGCCTTCCTTTCTGGAGGTTCCAGGGGAGAATCTTTCCCTGCCTCTTCCAGCTTCTAGAAGCGGCCTACGTTCCTCAGCTCCTGGCCCCCTCCTTCATCTTCTAAGCCAGAGACTGCATCACGCTGACCTCTGCCTCCATCGCCGCATCCCCTGTTCTGCCGCGCACCCTCCTGCCTCCCTCTTAGAAGGACCCTCGGGATAATGATAGCCTTGGGCCTGCCTGGATCATCTGGGATATCCCCCATCTCAAGGTGCTTATCTCAGTCAGCCACGTCCGCAAAGGCCCCTCTGCCCTGGAAGGTGATACTCACCGTTTTAGGAAGCAGGACGTGGACATATTGGTGGGGCCGTGGGGGAGGCGTTATCCTGCCAACCATCCCTGTCCGGCGGGGGCTTCCTCATTCATTCACTTTGGCAGCATTTCGGAGACCAAATCTGTGCCGGGTGCTGTGCTGGAGTCTGGAGATACAGCTGTGCCCACTCTCGGGGGGCTCCCAGCCCCGTGGCAAAGCCGCAGGCTCCCTCCTCACTCACGCCGTGAGAGGCAGAGAAGGCAACCCGGGGCCGTGCCGCTGCAGCATAACTGGCACGTGCCCTCCACTCTCTCATCCATCTCACGACAGCCCTTCCAAGTGAGTCTAATGAAACATCCCATTTAACAGATCAGAAAACGGAGGCTCAAAGGGATTAAGCAATGTGTCCCAGGTTGCACAGCGAAGAAGGGGCAATGAGCAGATTTGACGTCCAGGTCCACGTCCTCAGCCTCCTCCCTGTGCTGTCTGTTGGTCAGTGAAAGTGCAGGGCCCGACCCCGGCCCTCCAGCTGCCCGTGAGGGGGAAATTGGCTCATCCAGCAGGAAGCCTCACAAGGCACCGCTTAGAGCTCAAGCAGGGAGGGCGTTGTGGGGTCAGAGGTAGGGAGGGAAGGCTTCCGGAGAAAAGTCCCATGAGATGGCTTTGGAGGGAAGGGTCTCTCCGCAGAGACGGCCACGCCCACTGGGCTGGGGTCCGAGTGGAGGTGGACGCCTGGTGAGACCCCTCCAGCCCGGCACCTGGCGACTGTGATCAAGCATTATGGGGACACGGTTCACGAAGATGGCGAAGAGGACCGGGTGGGCCAGCCCCAGAAGCACCTTCTCTGAATCCCAACTCAAAAGATCTTAAGTAAAAGGGGACGGATCGGCTCAAGTCACAGGAAGAATTGGCTGGGTGTGGATCCAAGCTCAAGCCCTGCCCCTTGGCCTCTCAGTCTTTTAATCGTCTCTCCTTGCATGGTGACCTCATTCTCTCCATCTGTGGGGAGTCTTCTCCAGGAGGCCAGAAGAAGCTTGCGGGGGGCCCAGGTTTCCAGAAGCCCCTGGGAAAGGGCTCGGATGAGTCCAGCTTGGGTCACGTGCTCACATGGCCTGAGCAGTGGGTGCTGCAATGGGCTAGAGCAGGTCGCGGCCCAGTCCTGGGGTCAGCGGGGATGGCCTGTGTCAGATGAGGGGAGGAGGAGGAGATCCTGGTGGTGACTCTGAGCCATGGCTGTCCCGTGGATTTCTGCTGAGCAACTCCGAGTGGGGCTGGAGCACGTGAAGGGGCCCACCCTGCCCACCTCCCCACATCGGGGTCCTCCCCCCACCCACCCCCTCCCCCGCACTCCTTCCCCGCTCTGACTCTGGGCAGCTGGCCAGGTAGTCGTGCAGGGTGGGGGTGGGAGGCCCCTTAGGAGTCTAGCACAGGCCATACAGGACTCGTTCCCCGCTGGTGTCTGAAGACAGTGGCTGATGCTGAAATTTCCCTGGGCACCCAGCCCAGAAGGAAAGAGAGAGAAAAAAGAGAGAGAGGAGGTAAGGAATGGAATGGGAGAGAAGCCCGTGGCTGCCCCAAGGGCCAGGGGCCAGGGCCCGGGATGCTTGGAGGGGCTTTGGGGTTTGAATCCTTTCAGGGAGCTCCTCAGCCCCCAGAACAAGATCAGCATTCCTGCCTGGGCCTGCCCTGTCCCTCCTCTCTTCTCCAGGCTGACATCTGGCCCTCCTCACCTCACAGGCACCCTGGCCTGCAGCCTCCCCCCGGCTGGGCCTGCTGCCCAGAGCGCTCTCCCCAGGCCCCTGTCCCTGGCTGGCCAAGGGACTCACCTTTAGGGGGTGGTGGGGTGAAAGTCCCTTCTTCCCGGAAGCTGGCCTGGCTGCACCCCCTGGGGACGTGGGGACTGGCCTTTCACCTTGTCCGGCTCCCTACACTGGGTCACGCCCGAGGCCTCCTTCCTTCTCTCTCTTGTTCCGCGCCCCCTCCCCTGCCACCTCGGCCTCCCTTTCACGCGTGGACGACAGGCGGGCCTGGTCTCAGGCTTGGAAGCGAGCGCGAGTTAGTTCCTGGTGGATGAGGCAGAGCTCTCCATTGTTTCCCTCTGGTGTGGAGCCTGCGGGCATTGCATCCTCCCGGCTGCCCTTCCAGAGAATCCCCGGGCACCACGCGGACCACCTGCCGAGCAGTCGGTGCACCCCGCCTGCCCCATCGCCCCCCTGCCGGCCTTCTCTCGCCTTACTGTCCCGGGCTCGCGCCCCCCTGTGAACAGGAACAACTCGACCCTCACCTCAGCATGTGCTTCTGAACCTCCCTTCTCCTCGGGACCGGAACGCGTCCTCTTCGCTTTTCATCTCCAGTGCCTGGCATATGGTCAAGTGGCTAGTAAAAATCTGAGGAATGGATCCCTGAATTGATCAATTAATTAAATTTTCATGCACCCATTTTATAGTTGAGAAATGATGTCACAGAGGAGGTGACTTCTAGGACTGCTGGCCGAGGAATTGAGTGAGTAGCTGAACCTGACCCCGTATTCCCATGTAAACATGTGGGCAACTGAGAACTCTTTGCATGTCTATGAAAATACTTTCTGGGCTGACAATAGTTTCACTGGAACCCAGCTGATTGAAATTCAGACAGACGATGACAGGAGGGGTCCTTCCAAGACCTGGCAGCTTTGCCACCTGTCAGCAAGCGAACCGCATCTGCACTTCGACTGTGCAGTCTACATCCAGGTGGGCATCACCTGTTCCTTTCTTGCAGGTCCTCAGACTGCAGCGCAAAGATGCCTCCAGCATGCTGTGCGCCGAGATGAGAGTGGAGACAGCTCCCTCTGCCACCTGAGCTGTCTTTGAGACACATGCCCTAGAAAGTGCTCTCGAGCTTTGAGCTGAAGTGTGGGACATTTCCCCAGAAAGCCACCTGAAATAGAGTCCCCTCGATTCCGAGAGGAGGCAGCCCAGAGACCAGACGGAGCTGGAAAACAATTAAAACGCAACACCTCAGCCGAGGGGACCTTCCGCAGTGCCTTTCTAAATGAAAGTGAATCAAATCATTCAGACCACGCAGGTGGCTTCTGTGGATCTCGCCAGTAATGGCCATGTGTTTTGGAATATTGCTACTGTAAGTTTTCCACGTATGCAGCCCAGTTCTTCCATTTGCTCGCCTGTTCCCTAATAGGACAACCTAATTAAACGTGATCAGTTTTCGAATCGCATTAAACTGGAGCCCCCACAAATAAAAACCGTGAATCTAATTAGAGACCACTGCAAGCCCCATAGAAGCCGTAGACACGACCCTGCTCCGTGTAGCGTAATTCCCTGCTGGATTTTGTATTTCAATTTTCTTGGTGAGGAGAGGGGGGAAAAAGTGACACAAAAAAACTATGTTTTTCAGCTGCAGTTTGACGACTTTAACAAAGAGCTTTGCATCTTAATATAACATATTTCTGGTAGACATTCCAGAAGGGACGTGATTATAAAGTGCTTTATCAGGCTGGGGAATGGAGATGTCCCTCTGCAGCTTCCTCCCACCATAATTCAAAGTGATTTCATAATATTTAGCATGTTAAAGTGAAGCAGCCACACATTTGTACAGAGAGCAAATCAAACTAATGTTAGCCCCAAACCTCATGAGCTGATGCTCAAGAATTCTCTCCCCCTTCTCTCTCTCTCTCCCTCTCTCTCTCTCTCTCAACTGTTTCTGAAACAAGTAATGCTGAGGTGAAGGGAGGAGGCCCAAGAAGTCCCCAACTCTAAGAATATCCCGATCTGGTGGATGAGATAAACACTGAGTGCCTAACTGAGTAAACAAAACATTAAAATCCACACTGCAAAATTATTTTACACAGAAAGAGTTTACGCCTGGTTTGGGGGAGAAAAGGGGGTGGGGGTGAGCCAATCCTCCAGTCTAAAGTCTAATGAAATGCGCCTTATTTTCTCGTTTTCTGCTCCCCCGGGCTCCCACGGCCCCTCCTTCCTACCCCCTCTCCTCCCAGGCAGAGGCCTCAGGGCTGGCGGAGCTGGTCCTCAGGCCTGGCTCATCCCTTTGGCTAACCTGGCAGAGGGGACAGTTTTGATGTGAGATGGAACCTAGAAGGAAAGCACAGGGCTCAGAGGACAGGAACGCAGGGTGGTGGGCAGACACCCGAAGCTGATGGAGCCATTTGCGACTCGTAGCCTTTGCTGTGCACTGAGTCCTGCGAAGACCACCAGAGAGGTGAGCCATGAGGCCTTGCTCCCCTCTTGCACCAAAGCCCAGAGCTTGAACCGCTTGGGGACCAGGGGCACTGGGGACACTGGGGAAGCACCTCAGCTGGAAACTCCTGACCCCAGTGGTTCATGAGACGTGCTGGTGGCTCCTCAGGCAGGTGGAACGGACAGATGTGGCCAGCGCCTGGGAGAACGTGGCAGCTGCTGAGTGGTGGCTGTCACTCACCGCTCCTGGCTCGCGCGCGGCCTGTCGGTTCCCCGCCCGTGGTGAGACAAGTACAGATATTGGGAGTAAGCGCTTTAAAGGCTTTGTGGGATTTGAGCTGTCCTGTGGACCTGTCTTGGAGAGTGTGGACCGATTTGGGGGGACGTTGGATGGGCTCTGAGTGCTGTCTACGGTGAGAGGTACATCCCGGTCACACACACTGGGGGTCTACCTCTTTACCATGGGCCGTTTGGGAGTCTGTGGCTGGCTCGGCTCTGGGACCTACTCAAGTCTCCCATGGGGCAACCCTAGAAATGCTGGGGACACGGGAGGGGCCGGGGGACTATTTCCTGTCGGTCGAGCTGGTGCCAGAGGCTGCCACCGTTTGGCCACTGGATGTACACAGGGCCTCAGTTTGGAGCCACAGCCTGGGCCGCGTGAGAATCCAGGGCAGGGCTTTGTGTTCCTGATCGGCCTGCGGGGCAGTGCCGCCTGGTGACTGTGGACATGGGTTCAAATCCTGGCTGTGCTACTTCTTAGCTCTGTGACCATGGGCCAGTTGCTCAGCTTCTCCGTGCCTCAGTTTCATGATCTGTGGACTTTAACAAGAGCAACTCCTTCTGAGGGTGCCACGAGGTGCAGGAGTGGGTGCAGAGCTGGCCCACAGTGCCTGGTACCTGGCAGGTGAGAGGGCCTCAGAGAGGCCCTCCCTGGCTACCCCCTGCCCATCACTCTGCACCCTCCCATCCCTCGTCACCCCTTTGTTCCTTTGCATAGTTTGCAATTCTTCCAGCAGAGCATAAGCTTCATGAAAAGGCTTCACCAGTCTTGCCCCTGCTGCATCTTGGGGCCAGGATAGAGCCTGAAACAAAGCAAGTGTCAAAACTTTTTTGCAAATGAATGAAGGGCCGTCATGGACACCCGCCCTGCTCCCCAAGGCCTGAGCTCCCCAATGGCAGGCCCTGGTCCCATCTTCCCTGTGTGCGCATCACGGCCCAGCACAGATCAGGGAGATCCGGGATCCAGCCACAGATGTGGCCTCCAAGGAAAGTTCCACGGACAAGGCTTTGGCAGCCAACTCCAGCCCTTCCGGGGCCAGGTGCTGAAGCTTGTCCCCGCCACGGGCCTCGGCCCCATCAAACCCGCTGCTGGCAGGCCTGCTCGTGGGACACGGCTCTTCGGGCTCTCCAAAAAGCCCCAGCCCAGAGAGATGTTTTCCAGATCTGCAACCTCGAGGTGACAGGAGTGCCCCTTCCAGGCCCCAGCGAGCAGAGCCTGGCAGGAATGAAGTCCCCGCGCTTTGCACGGTCAGCCCTGGGAGCTGTCGCCTCTGGAGACCTCAGGGGCTGGCACCACCCAGTTTCCAAAATGTTTAGCAAGAATGGGAAACATAGGGCCTTGTTGAGATATTGAGGAAAGCTGAGATACTGAGCAAGTTCCTTCCCCTGGACTTTGGATTTCTGACAGAACCTCCCCTGGCCACGGGCCTGTCCAGTAACAGCTCCCCTGGGCCCTTGTTTCACCTCCTCGAGACTTGGGCTCCTCACCTGCCATACAGAGTAGTGAAAAGGGGGGCGCGAAAGGCTCTGCAGGTGGGTGACATCCCATAAACCTAAGTTCCCTGCTCCCCTTCCCCTTGGCCAGTGGCAGTGGGGTGTCTGGCAATAGGTTATTCTCTCTCTCATCTCTCCAGCACCGCCCCGCTCCGTCTCTGACCTCATGGTTTCTCCAACACACCAAACTCCCTCGCACCTCAGGGCTTTGCAGGGCTGCTCCCGCTGCCGGGAACTCCTTTTCTCCAGCTTCTCCGTGGCCATCTCCTGAATCTTGTTTGGGTTTTAGCTCAGCCTCCCCAGAGAGGCCTTCCTGGGCACCCCATCTCGAGGTCTGCTCCCCCCACCCCTCACCCCAGCTCAGCCTCCTGCTCCTTTCCACCACTTCCTCCAGCGGCTCCAGGAGGGCACGGTCCTGATCAGTCGCCCCATCACAGGGCATGGTGCCTGGCACATAGTGGGTGCTCAATAAATTACTCAGTGAACACTCCACTCACATTCAAAATAAGACTCGGAAAACAGATTTTCCACCTGGGAGGACAGACTGTCACCTGGAATAGACTCTTTTAAGTAAGCTTAAAGCAAATCATCAGGCAGAGCTAGACCACTGCCTTCCCCAGCAGCCACTGCAATTCTTGGAGGGCCAGAATGGGCAGGGGGCTGCCCGGGGGGGGGGTGGCTGTGATCCATGGGCCCGAGGGGTGCACCTGCTGCCCATTGGAGGCAGGACCCTGGGAGCCGAGGAGTGCTCCCATCCCCTTGCCTGGGGCAGCCTTCAGAAGGGCTGTGGACCGTGGGAAGGAACCCACCAGCTCTACTCATTCCAGGGCCTCTGGGTGGGGGGCAAAAACCAGGAGCCAGGCAGCAGGAGGCTGCTCCCATCTCACTCTCATTCGCCGTGTGCCTTTGAGCAAGTCCCTTTCCTATTCTGGGCCTCACTTTCCTCAAGAGTAGCGTGGACAGGAGACCCACACGCAAGCTCCCTGGGAGAGGCTTGAAATATGCCTTTAAGGAGCAGGCTCGGCCTGGGGGCCTGGCCAGGGTCGTGGTCAAGGGAGAGGCTTCGCAGACCTGGGTTTGAATCCCGCCTCCACCTTTTCCCCACTGGGTGATCCCAGAACAGTCACTCCTCACCCTGGGTGCATTTCCTCACCTCTGCAATGCAACGGGAATTGTGTCCACCTCCTAGGGCTGCTATTGAGCTGATACTGTCTGCAGCTGCCTGGCGTGCAGGAAGTGCTCGATAAGTGTTTATTAGCAAAAATGGGGAGTCTGCTCCAGAAAAAACTCTCAGGAGTATGAGAGCAGGGAGATGGCAAAAACTGGTGGCAAGGTTGAAAAAAAAAAAAGACAAAAGTGCTGAGAGAAGGGAGGCTGTGTTTCAAGCTGGGGCTGGGTGGAGCTGGCGTTTGATAGCAGCCAGCTGGGGGCCGGGACCTCTTGGCTCCAACTGCATGCTGAGTGGAGCCATCTGTCCCTGCAGCACGGACAGCAGCCAGCGGAGAAGCCCAAGATGATGGGCACTGACCGGCCCTTGACACATTCCTCTCTTCCCGGCACTTTGAGGGGCCAGAGTGTCTGGGGGACCAAGAATGAGACCCAGTCTGGGAAACATTAACTGCACAACCACAACTAACCAGATGGGCAGACCCCACAAATGATTTCCAGACGATGCTGGGCTGGGGGGCAGCTCAGCCAGAATGCCAACTTCTGAAGACTCAACCACAAGAAAATGTGGGCTGTGTTACGAGCACAGCAGCAGCGAGGCTGGGCAAGCTCAGTTCTTTCCTGAGTCCTGTCAGCAGAAAACCCACCCAGAAGTTATAGACCCGGAGCCCTTTATTGTGGAAATGCCAAGGGCAAAAGGGGAGGAGTGGGGGCAAGGAGACCCAGTTTTAGTCTCAACTGTTTCGTAGGGGCTGTGTGACCTTGGGCAAGTCACCTACCCTGTCTGCACCTCAGTGTAAAAAGCATAAAACAAAGGAAAAAAGGGCATCTGAAAGTTGTGTCGTGATAAGATTACATAATTCTAAGCCCCTTGACCTCTGAGGTTCTCTGAAACTGAAAGAGGGAGTTTGCACAGAGAAACGCAAGACCAAGTTCACATCCACCGGGCTTTCCAAAGCCAAGTTCAAATCCCAGGACTGCCAGAAATCCTTCAGCTGTAAGTGATGGAAAGTCTGTCTCAAACCAGCTTGAGCAGAAGGGGAGTTATTGTTTCTCGGCCCATAAAGACCAGTTGGCTTCAGGCACGGTTGTATCTAGGGGCTTGAGCACTGCTCCCATCTCGCTTCTCCCCCAGTTCTTACTGGCATCAGGCAGATGCTCCCCCAGTGGAGGCAAACCCACACCCGGCATCTCCGGGCTAACACCAGCCGTGCCCACTCGGCAGCCCCGACCGACAGGGAGTTTCCCTTTCCCTCTTGCTCCTTGGATCTGCCAGCCTTGCTCACGTGTCCCTCTCTGAATCCATCGCTGAGATCCTGGTTTAAATCCAGATACACCTTTCACTAGATGAGCGATAGGTTTCTTAACGGCCACTGTAAGAGGTTTCTACAAATGGACTGGCTTAAGGCAACACAAATGGCTTCTCTTACTGTGTTGGAGTTGGAAATCAGAAATGGGTCTCACCAGGCTGCACCCAAGCCCACAGGGCTGGGTTCCTCCTGGAAGGCTCTGGGGAAGACTCTGTGCCCCTGCTTTGTCCACTTCTCAAGGCCTCCCACATGCCTTGGCTCGCAGTCCCTTCCTCCGTCCTGAAAGCCAGCAGTGCGTCTGGCCAGCATCAACCCTCCTGCCTCCTCGTTCCCTCGTAAAGACCCTGTGATTGCCTGGGTCCCCCGACAACCTGGGACAATCTCAAAACCAGCTGCCTTAACTCCCCCTTGCTGTGTAGCTCGGCACATTCAGGGTTCCAGGTTTTAGTGCGAGGCCACCCGTGGGAGCCAGAGTCCTGCCGGCCGCACTGGGCTTGCCAGTCCTTGTTTTCACCATCACCTCCCCCGAAAAATCGCTCTGGGCTGAAACAAGTCAGTGCCCAGAGCCCCGGGTGGAGAGTCTGGTATTGAGCAAGCACTTAATGAGAGGACAGGGCACAACCAGTCCCAGAGGCTACCCCCTGGCCTGCCCGGCGAGCCTTTCAGGGGGGCTGCAGAGCGGGTTTGAAGAAAGACAGCACGTGTTTGGGGCAACACGTAATTTAAAACAACAACCACTCAACTCTGAGCCGAAAGGCATATGAGTTCCTGACTTCCTCTGTGGACACCACAGAGGGGATGTTCCCACCAGAGAGAAGGAAGAGACACGGCTCTGTTACAAGGATGCTGGGGGTCCCTGACACCCCTCTCCCCCGACACACATCCCTTCATTCATCAATTCCCTTTAGGAACACAAAGAGATGGAGGGGATTCTTGAGCAGTCAGCTGCACCTGGCAGACAGGAGGTGAGTGGAGAGGTGGGAAAGGGGGACCGGGGCCCCTCGCACTCTGTCCTGCCCTTCCCAGCATCCAGCTGGTTGACCGGCTTGCCCACAATCTGGCAGCACCCAGCCTGGGGCACAGCCGGCGCTAAGGGAAGGTCCTGTGTGTGGAGATCCAGCTGGGAGAGAGCTAGGCGGGCAGGAAGACTTGAGCTCCAGTGCTGCTTCGGCCCCTGCCTTGGTTTCCCCATCTGCGAGTGGAAGGACACAGCAGCTCCAGGGACAACAGGAGCCCAGGAGACTCTTTATCCTCAGCTGTCAGCCCTCAGCTAGCCCTCGCCCATGTCCAGTCTAGGGCCTGTGGGAGCTGCTGGAGTGCCCGAGAGCAATGCTACCAGCTCAGCAGGCCCCTGGCACCCTGGCAGCCCCAGCCCATTTTGTAAAAGAGGAATCCAAGGCCCAGAGAAGTGGGGACTGAATGAAGGATGCACAGAAGGAAAGAGGCCAGGACTCAAATTACAGTCCCCTGTTCCCCTAACCCCATTTAAGCACAGGAGCCCTTGGAGTTTACCTTCCCAGATAGCAAATAAGCAAAACAGGATGAAATGCCAACTCAGACCCCAGCCATTCCCTCTCTAGATGCCCCCTGCCCCTCACCAATGTTTCTGAAAGCTAATTACGGTTTTCACGATCCCGCTTGCACAGTCGCCACTGCTGTGATGGTGGTGCAAGTCTCAAATACAACAAAGCCCGCATCCCAATCAACCTTGTTTTTATTGATCTGTAAGCAGCTCGATTGTCTGGGAGAAGACAGCGCACCAGCCAGCTTCACTCGGGCCCCCTGGAACCGGCAATGCGCGGCGGCCGGGGCCTCTCGCCAGGGGCCCCCGTGATGTCTGCTCACAAATGCAAAGTAAATGGCGTCCCCTCATCTGGGGAGGCCGCGCAGAAACGCTGGCAGTATTGGTTGGAAGGCTGAAAATAATTCTGTCTGAACATTTTCTCGGGTGTCTAGACAAGAAGCCTTGCCTACCTAACCTAAAATATTAAAATTTCATACTCAACTCCCAGGAGAGGCCCTTTGGTTGTAAACATACAGAGTCCATTTAAGTTTTTCTTTCTGTTTTTCTTCTGTAGGTTTCCTTTCCACTGCTGATTACGTTGGCTGCCCAGCTGGGAGAAGCACTGAGCAGGGAATTTCGGGACCCCTGTCCCTCCTGCCTGCTCAGTCATGCCCTGGGTTCTAACCCCCACATCTAGGCAGCTGCCTGGGCTTGAGGGCCCTGTGCCTCGACTTCCTCATCTGAGAAGTGGGCGTGATTCCAGGGATCTTAGCAGGTTTCCATAGAGTTGGATGAAGTGATAAACAAGATAACTGCACAAAAGCCGTAAGAATTTGTGGAACAGAAAGCCCATGCAAGCAGCACTGCTGACAGCAAGGTTTGAGCTGTAGGTGTGGCCACTGGTCCATTTTATGGATGAGGGCACTGAGCACGAGACGCCAGTGACCTGCCCAACCTTGTGCTCAGGAAATACCTCCACAGTTCAGGAGAGAGTGTCAGGGAGGGTGTGGCAGGCAGGGGACGCTTCTCCCTCCCCCCATCCCCACCCCCACCACCACTGGGGTGCCCATGTCTGCATTCCCCAAGCAAGAGCTCGTTTTGTGCCTGGAATGCAGCTCTGTCCTCCGGGGAAACAGGGTCCAGCGGGAAAGCCTAAAGCCCAAGCACTGCCCGCCCTCCTCTTCAGCGGACGTTAACAGAGAGACTTGATGCCCCATCCTAGGGCACTGTTCCAGGTCCTGCAAGCCAGGGTGAGCCACACAACCCCGGGCCCACCCTCTCAGCACCCGTGGCCCAGTGAGGCAGGTGCGGTGATGGGGAGCACGGAGGAGGGGTCTCAGCCTGGACATGGGGCCAAGGAGGCCTTCCTGCAGGCAGTGACCGCTGAACTGAGGCCCACAGGGGCGAGCGGGTGAGCCAGCCAAAACAGGGCTGGGCCCGGAGGTGCCGGAGCGCACACTGGGCTGAGGAAACAGCAGCAGCACATGCCAAGGCCTTGTGGCAGGAGATGGCAGCGTCCATTTGAGGATACACGAAGGTCAGCGAGGTCAGAGCCCACAGGGCGAAGGGACTGAGACCAGAAGGATGGATGGGCCCATCAGCCAGGTTGCAGGCCACTCCAAGGAGCCTGACTCTGTCCTGAGGCTGTGATGAGCCACAGAAGTTTCCAGTGACAGCAACATGGGGGAAAGGGCAGTTTGCAAAGCTCATTCCCTAGGGAGGCTTTCTGCCTGCCAGGCTCTGCTCACCTCTGCAAGCGGAAAGGGGGATGTCCCCGGATACTCCCTCAAAAGTTGGGGCCCCGGGGCTCAACCAGGAAGAGGGAATCTTGGGGCCTGCACTGCAGAGGCTCCCACGGGTCAAATGAGGGGTGGTGAGGACGGGGAGAAGAGGCACTGGCTGGAGGCTGGGGGGGCCTCCTTTGGAAGCCCAGCGCGGCCAGCCCCGGCTCTGTTGTTCCCCACAGAGAGAGGTCTGGGTTGCTCAGGGCAGCCCCCAGCTGGGCCCAAGATCCACTCTGAATGACACGGCCTGGTCCTCCCCACCAGCAGGAGGTCACCGGTGGGGCCCTGGGGACCCCGGCAGCTGAGCACTCCAGAACCCTAGGGTCTGGCACTCCAACTGCACACACCCCCCCTCCAGTCTTTGCCCTTCCTTGGGACTTTGCCATGTTTCCTCACATATTATTTATTTAATATTTTAATTTGACCCCCTGCCAATTTCTTCAGCTTAAATATACTTCTTCAAAGGAAACTTTGTACATAGGTTTTAAGTGCCAGGGATATATTTTTCCAGAATCTGCATTAAAGTGAATGCTGTTAAAATGGAAACGGTTGGTTATTTACCACAAAAAGGCACTCACTGACCACCATGGACATAGCACTCCCACAACCTGATTTACAGATGTAGAAACTCAGGCCAGAGCGGGCCATGCCAGGGGGCTGCCCCAGGTCACAAATCTAGCTGCTGACAGAGCTAGGGGTCACCTGGTCCCATCCTAGCCTCCTTTCTGCTGCACAGACTGCCCTTCTCCCAGCCTCCCGCAGGGAGGCAGTGAACAGCTCATGGGCAGGGCTGAGCCCCACACTTCCTTGCAGTCACGGCTACACATAGTAGGCACTTTATCAAAATTTATTCATGTGAATAGTTGAAAATGTGAGCTCCTTGAGTACACTGGGTCTCTCTTGTTCTCAGCTGTCTCTCCAGTGCTTAGAACACAGCCAGACACATAGTAGGCTCTTTATCAACATTCAATTATTCCAACAATTGCATCAAGTAAAAGCTCCATAAGGACTGGAAATGGATCTCCCTTGTTCTCAGCTATCCTTCAGTGCCTAGAACACTGCCTAGTGCATAGTAGGTGCTTTCTCAGCGTGCAACCATTCAAACGATTACACAGAGTACAAGTGGTGTGAGGGCCAGAGTGGGTCCATCTTTGCTACTGTCTCCACAATGCCAGAAACACTGCCTGGCCCGTTATCATTGCTTGGTAAATATCCAGTAAATAACTAAAAGAGTGGCTGAAGGGTGAAAGTAGTCTGAACAGCTCTTCGACCGAGTTTGGACTAAAAAATCTGCTAGTCTCCAGCTGTCTGGTCATTAAGTAAAATTCAGTCCTACCCACATAGGTCAAGGGACCAGGGGGAGAGAACTTGCTATAAATAATTCCCCGTGCCGACACCTGGTGTGTAGCTGGAACGTCAAGCTCAAATTAAGTGACACTGTTCCTGCTGCTGTTTCTCTCGCAGCCTTGTCCCGGGCAAGTAGCTCCTGGGCAGGGCTGTGTGCAGATGTGGGAGGCTTCCCACTGGGCCTTCTGACACCCCCAAAAGGTGCTGGTCACCTGTCCTGAATCAAGCTGGGAGTCCCCTGAGTGTCCCCCTGTGTGACCTGTCTTTCTGGAAAACCGGTTTATACTGAGGGCAGAAGTCCACGCCGGGGAACGCAGGTGCTGCTTCCCCAGCTCCCACACCCAAAGCCCGAGACAACACCCGAAGGCACCCTGGGTGCAGGGAGCCTGGGGAGGCTGACTGCTCCCCAGACAGGGTGGGGTGGAGTGAGCCGGCCGCCACCCTGCTACGAAGCTCAGCGTAGTCATGGCCACCCCAGCCCCAGGGCTCGGGCTGTTTGAAGGTCGTTGTCTTCTATCTCCTCCCGGGGACCTGGCAGCAATCCTGGGGGTGGGCCTCAAATTGTCTTTTCTCTTTTACAAATGTGGAAAATAAGGTCCAGAACAGTTTAAGACCTCAGTGCTCACTACGTGCTTCGACTATCGCCACGACCGGATGGATTTGGTTCACAGGAGAGGAAATGGGCTCCAGTAAGTTGCCCAGGGTTGCATAGGTGGGGTTCAAACCCACAATGGCCTGGCACCAAAGCTATGCTCTTTCCACTGCACCCCACTCCCTCTTCAAGCCCAGTTTGATTTAAAATCCTACCAGCTCACCTGGGACCGGGCACCCACTGTGCGCCAAGTCTGGGCTTTGCATTCCACGCTGCTCTCACACGATCTTCCCACAGCCCTGGGAGGGAACCTTGTCCCCAGGCTACAGACAAGAGAACTGAGTGTGGCATCGGGTCCCATGGCGTCAGAGCTGGCCCTCCGACTCAGCCCATCTCACTCCCACCCCACCAGCACCCAACACCGTATCTACCGGGTCAGGTGGCTGGAGCCCAAACAGGCCCTGTGCGCTCGGGAGGGGCTCCCAGCCTGTCCTGCCCACAGCGGCCTCCCCAGTCTGGCCCACCTTGCCCACCTCACCTGGGGAAAGACTCCCACTCCCTCCCATGTGGCAGTCTTGGGAATTGAACTGCTCCACTGCTTCCCTCCACCACCCCATCCCAACACGCGCACGCGCACACACACACACACACACACACACGCACGCACACATGGCTGAAGCAGTGCAGGGAGCTCAGCAGGAACATGAATGCATGAGCAGATGCCCTGTGCAGACCTGGTTCCCAGCTCGACATGCAGCAGCCAACTCCCAGCGGGTGAGGAGCAGGTGGCCCGCGGCCTCCTGCAAATGCAGAGGGGCGAGAGGGAGTCTGGAAGGAAGACTTTAGATCATCAGAATGGAGAAGCAGAGGTGCAGAGGGGAAGGGCTCACCGCCAGCAGGTCTCGGGAGGGCGAAGTCGGGAACCAGCACCTGAGACCCCTGCCCCCTTTGCTGGCTGCCTGACCTCAAGCACCAGGGAGTCACCAGGGGCACCGACCTTGGAGGCAGGACAGCCTGCTTGGGTCCCGGCCCTGCTCCCTACAGGCTGGGCTGGCGGCCAGCAGGTAGGTTCCGGCACCTGCTCCGTGCCCGGTTCTGGGCCAGGCTAGGCCGTGCCCAGGTGAGCACAGTCGGGCTGGCTGCCCCTCTCAGGCCCGTGCAGTCGTGCCAGGAGGACAATACTAAATGCGCACCAAGGGGCATCAGAAGCAGAGCAAGCTCATGGGGGAAACTGACCATGAACATTTGCCCCCCAAAAATAAGGAGTGGAGAGAAGAAACCACGGGAAGGAGCCACCCCCTCCAGCTCCCTGCTCACAGATGTGAGATGGGGGCCCTGGTCTGCTCGGAGCTGCCATCTCTCAGGCAGAGAATGATTCTAGAGCTGAAAGATACCATTTTCCACTCACAATATGGCCCCGATGCCAGGGCCTCATCAGTGTTCCACCCAAGACTTAACAACCTCATCAAGCTGTGCAGGAAAACAGACATTTCTGACTCTGTGAGACTCCTCACCTTAGGCAGTGACTTTTTAACCTAATCTCTGTGTGAGCTCCCCTGTCAGTCATTACAGACAATTAGAAGAAGACGCCCCGAATGTGAAGTGCCGTGAAGACATCCGAGGCTCGGGAACATGCACCAGGAAGCCCGGCACTTCCCTGAAGGAATCAGAAAGGCTGCGCCGAGGAAGGGATGTTTAAGCTGAGCCTGACAGGATGGGGAGGCAAAGACAGGGCAGAATGATGTTCTAGAAGGAGGGAGCAGCTGGTGAGAAGGCCATGAGTTAGGGGCGTGGGAGTATGCGAGTCATAGTATCAGTGAACTATTGCTGCATAACAAACTGCCCCCAAACTCGGTGGCCTCAAACAACAAATATTTACTTTTGCTCACAAGTCTCCTGGGCAGCTGGTGGTTGGTTCTTCTGGGCTCCGCCAGGAGGCCCAAAATTCTGCAGCCAGCAGCAGCTGGGCAGAGATGCATTTACAATTCCTATTTGCTGGAAAGGTGTCTGGGACTTCCCCCCTTCCTTTAGTGAGCACACATTGAGCACCTACTGTGTGTAGAGCCACATCCTAGGAGGTAGAGAAGGAAAGGGGGTACTGAATCCACGCAGACAACGAAGAACCATCTGCCTTGTTCGTCACTGTTCCCCAGTGCCTCGCTCAGTGGACTCACAATAAATATTTCTTGCATGAAGTTCTTGAAAATTTAAAAGGGTATGCTTCAAAATATTAATAGCAATTGGATTATGGAATTTATAATGATAAATTCCATCATCGTGGGCAATTTATTATTTTTTTTAGCTTATCTATAGCTTTTCCTTTTTTACAATGAACACATTTCACTTGTGTCGTTTTAAATATATAAATATTTTTACTTTGATTATGAAAATCCTGATATGAATTGTGCATCTAAAGTCTGCAGAACTGGGGGTAGGGGCAGAACTGGGGGTAGGGACAGCACTGGAGAGTGGTTTCTAGAAATAGCAGCTGGGAGACCTTCCCCTTAGGGTGGTCCCCTGGGCTGCCCCTCTTGTGTCCCAGGACCCCCTCAGGAGGCCCCCCCCAGGACTGCCCCACATGGAGCTGACAGACCCCAATGTCCCTGGGCACTGGTCCTCTGTCCTTTAAGCATGGAACATGCTCGAGGCTCAGCAGGGGCCCCTTTGCCTGCTCCACCCTAAGCCCTGCCAGTTCCTCCATGGCCGGGAATCCCACCCCCACCCCCCACCCCTGCCACCCCCAGCCCTTCTCCAGGCCCTGCAGACCCTGGGAACTATTTGAGTACAGGAGGGAAGACACAAGGGAGGGCGTGAGAGGGGCCTCAGCCCCGGGCACAGCTCCTGGCAGGCAGTGAGGGCTTTTGAACTCTTGGATGGACGGTGCGTGACCAAGGGGGCTGACATGCACGGCAGACTCGCGTCCCAGGCAGTGGTCGGTTGTTTCATGCCCCATTGCGTGTAATCCCAAAACTACTGCAGGAGTGGATAGCAACATCCCATTTTCCTGGCAAGGAAATCAAGTTCACAGGAAGCCAGTAAGTGCTGAAGGAGGAACCCAAGGCTTGTCTCCAGGCCTGGGTGGGGAGACGGGTTCAATAAGCCGTGCTTGTTTCAGGGGAACGGGCCTTTATTCCTTGAATTATAACCACGTCCAGGAAGGAAAGAGGGAAAATAGAAGGGGGGGAGGGAAAGGAAAGGAAGGATGGCAACCAGTAAATCCTCTTTTCTCAAAGACTTTTCACTGCCCATCCATTCAGAGGCAGTTCGCAGAACTCATGGAAATCCACATAAGTTTGCACGGCCACACCCCAAGAGCAGCTTTCAAAAGTTGGTGGAAGGCGTGTTGTTAGGGAGAAAGAGCAAGTTGCGGAAACGAATGTACAATGTGATACTTCACTGTAAAAGCAATTATTTCTATAATTACTATTATTATCTGTTCTTTATGGAAAACTTTCAGAAAAAGTGTATCTCAAACTTTTAATGGTAGTTAATGTGTTAGGACTAGAGAGGCAAGGTTATAAAACACTTTCGCTCTCTAAATGATACATTCTTATATCCCCTGCATTTTGTGTAAGCCCAATTAAAACAGTGAATGGATGAATGAATGAATGAAGTCACAACTTGAAGGAAATCCTGCTTAAAAAACCATTCCCTTGCCTGCCTTCAGTAATAAATCCTGCCAAAGCTCAGCTGAGGCAGAACCTCCTTGGTCAGCCGCGGATATTCTGTCACCCACCCCACATCCATTTTCCCGTCCCCCACCCATCGGCCTTGGGTTTCTAATGTGCAAAGGATTGCCAGATAAAATACAGGACATCCAAGTAAATTTGAATTTAAGATAAATAATGAATAATATTAATATATATATTATCTCTGTATTTATATAGAGACTCTCAGTATATAAATATATCAGGTCTCATTTTTTAAAATTTATATTTGGGACATACTAAAAAACTGTGTTATTTATCTGAAATTCAAATTTAACAGGGCACCCTGTATTTTTACTCGCCAGATCTGATGGCCCTTCATGAGCGTGACCCCACACCCACCAGGGAGGAGCCTGAGTGACTCGGCCCATGCAGCCCACCCTGGGGATGGCTTCCTAGATGGACGATCGATGCCGCAGGACTCACTTCTGACACCTGGGTTTGATCTTTTTCTTCCTACTGACTTTAAACCTGGAAACAACAGCAAGAGGTGCTGCTGTCATCTCGGGACTAGGAGAGGAGGCCTGAGGGTAAAGCCGACACAGTAGACAGCAGAACGGACAGACGGGAAGAAACTCTGTCCTGGCCAGACTGCTAGCACTGCTGGATCCAGCCCTACCTGAAACCACTTATTATTTCCAATAAATTCCTTTTATTATTGAAGCTGGCATGAATGGAGTTTTCTGGGGCAGCCAACCCAAAGCAACCTGACTCATGCATGGCGTAACGAATCCCAACCTTCCGAAGAGAGGTGTGTCCCAGGCTTAAGATCCGTAGTCTCCACGTGCCCAGTGAGCTTTTCCAGCAACCAGGCCTCCACTCCAGACCCTGGGATTTGACCTTTCTTGTTTGGGCTCAATCGACTTGGCGATCTGTGCTCCGTAACACATATGGCCCCATTCAACCCAGGAACCCTGCCAAAGCCCGGCTCTGCTATCTCTGCGGCAATTTATCATCTCGAGGAATTTCCTTACCTGAACGGGGTCCAGGGCGCAGACAGCATGAGAAACACATCGCCAAGCCTGATAAAACATCGGAAGCGGGGAGCAGGGGGAAACATGCTTTATTGGTTCATACACACGAAGTCAGGAGGCTGCCGGCTGGGAAGGCATTCTGATTTCTGGAATTCTTTGGGAGGTCAACCATGGAACAGCAACGAGGAGGAATTCAACTGGCCCAAATGAAAAGCAGACCAGAGAGAAACCCTCGCCCCAAAATGAAACCCATAAATCTAATGGTGGCTCCAAGAACCAGGTTTGCCTCATGCCTCTTCCTTTCTCTGGTTCCAGCTTGTGGTGGGATCCCAGATCAGGCACAGGAGGGCAGCCCATCTCACCCTGAGGACACCAGGCACATTCCTCTGCATGAAAAAAACTACATTATTCCTGAGGCAGGAAGAAACAGTGGCCACCTGGGTAGGGCTTGATGTTCTGAAGCAAAGAGCCTGGACAGGGCCCTCTGCCTTTGATCCTGACCGAGGACATGCCCATTCCTTCCCAAGGGGCCACCAAATGTAGATGGAGGCAGAACCTCCATTCTTCATATATTCTTCTATTGTTTTTCACTTATAAATGCATCACTCACTTGTTGAAACACATCAAACAATAACCAAAATGCACAAATAACAGCTGTTGTGTCCTGGCTCTTCTCCTCTCCCATACCAGACACAGCCAACGTCATCAGTCCTGTATCCTGATCTCACCTCTTCTCTGCTCAAACACTCCTCGTGGACCCCCAAAGTAGTTTCCCACAAAATGAAATTGTACAAAAAGTCCTACTCAAAACTCGCTGCTTTCGCTCGAGTGCCTCCAGAGGCCATTGTCCCAGATCCAGCCTATGGATCTAATCGGGGACTT
>PVKY010003932.1:0-20360 GCA_004027775.1 Bradypus variegatus
TGGCCATTATCCAAAAAACAGAAAACGACAAGTGCTGGAGAGGATGTGGAGAAAGAGGCACACTCCTTCATTGTTGGTGGGAATGTAGAATGGTGCAACCACTCTGGAAGACAGTGTGGAGGTTCCTCAGGAAGCTAAATATAGATTTGCCATATGACCCAGCTATTCCATTGCTAGGTATATACTCACAGGAACTGAACCTTAAGACACAAACAGATATTTGTAAACCGATGTTTATTGCAGCATTATTCACAATTGCCAAGAGATGGAAGCAGCCCAAATGTCCATCAATGGATGAATGGATAAACAAACTGTGGTATATACACATAATGGAATATTATGCAGCTGTATGACAGAACAAAGTCATGGATCATATAATAATGTGGATGAACCTTGAGGACATTATGTTGAGTGAAGTTAGCCAGAAACAAAAGGACAGATTCTGTATGGTTTCACTAATATGAACAAACATTAATGACCAAACTTTGGGAGTTAAAAGCTGACAACACAGGCGACCAGGAGATAGAAAGAGGGTTGGGACCAGCCATTTGATGCTGAAGGACTACAGAATGTTTAGGATTGCTTGTATAGATCCAGAAATAAATAGCATAATACTGTGTGATAGGAGCACAGAATGCAATTTTTCTTGTAGTAACCAATATGTTCAGGTGCTGATTGTGGTGATAAATGTATAGCTTTATGATGATGCTATGAACAACTGATTGTAAAAAAAAAAAATTCCTTCTCTACAGTTGATTTGAAAAAAAATATATATATATAAAGGGCACCCAGGGTGCTTAAGAATACCAGCAGGAATTAATTTTTTATATTTATGAAGACCTGTTTGTTTCTGTGGCCTTAAAAAATAAGTTATAAGAGGACACTTTCTAAGTCAAGTGAGCCAACTGCTCAGGCAGTAGGTTTGTCTCGTGAAGCACAAAGATAAAGTGAGTCTCCAGCCAGGGAAGGATGAGGGGGCACACTGTCTGTGTCAAGTCTAAAGTTGTCTCCAGATTAAAAAATATATTCCCAAGTGTAGTAATTTGTTGCTTCTTAGACAGTGGAAAAAACCTTTAGCATTCCAAGGGGAAAAAATACATATTTCAAAATCAGCTTGGCAGTTGCTAGTGTGTGTGTTCCACATGTGTATTATATATATTGTGTGTATACTCTGTTTATGTGTACATGCCTAGTGCTGTGTTCTAGTTTCAAAATGGCTTTCTCCCAGGACGTTCCTCTCTAGGCTGCAGTTCCTCAAAAATGTCACTCTTAGTTGCTCTTGGAGTGTTTTTCCTTTCTTAGCTTCTCTGGAGCAAAAGTCTGCTTTCAACGACCATCCTCAAAACTGTCTCTCATCTGCAGCTCCTGTGCATTCTTCAAAGTGTCCCTCTTGGCTGTGGCAGCTCGCTCCTTATGTCTGATCTTATACAGTGTGTCAGTAATTTAATTCAGACCCACCGTATGGGTGGGCCAACACCTCCATGGAAATTATCCAATCAGAGTCATCACCCACAGTTGGGTGGGGCACATCTCCATGGAAACCTCAAAGAATTACAATCTAATTAACACTAATAGGTCTGCCCACACAAGATTACAGCAAAGATAATGGTGTTTGGGGGACATAATACATTCAAACTGGCACATGCTGACTGCTACAGAAAACACAGGCATTTGACATTCTCTCCTGGAGAGTCAGTGAAGTGTTCCTTTAGAGGTCACTCCTAAGAATTATTCAACAGGATGAATACAAGCCACCTTGTCCTGTCCAAGGCCTTTCCTGTGGTAAAAGGCTCTTTCCTTAGTGCTCACCTTGTTGCTTGGTGGGTCTGACGAGGCGACTCTTCCCACCGCAGCGCCGAGTCATGTCTGATGCCAACAGTGCCCCAGAGCAAGCACAGGAGGTTGCCCAGGGCTGCGTGGCTGGCATGTGGCAGGGGATGGTGGGCCTGTGGTAGGACAGGGCATGTATGCTTGCAGAGGCATGTTTGGTGGCTTTATTGGTGTCCTCCTTAGTGTATGCTAGTCCCAGACTTCAGTTCAGGCCTCACACGCAGACAGGACACACTTGCCCTTGTGTCCTCTTTGAATTTCCATAAGAACAGAGGGATGCGTTCCACTCTGAGGGGTGATTTTGTCCATTGGCTGATCTCCTCTGTGCTGGGGGCTGGGGTGGAGTTCACAGTTAGTGGGAGATAGAGGAGGGCTGTAACTTGGGTTTGGCAAACAGTGGCCCCTAGGGCAGGCAGGGTCTTCCCGTAGGGAGCGCCCCAGAAGCCTGCGGCCCTAGGGCGCCTTCCATGCTCGAGCAGTGGGTGCATCTTATCGCATCGTCTGTCCTCTCTGTCGTCTGTCCGTCCTCACTGCATGTGGCTTCCCTCTGCATCTCTCCGTCTTATTTTAGTTACTGGCTGCTGAGGTCAGAGCTCAGTCCCAGAAAGGTGGAGGGGAAGCTTCAGCTCCTGCCCAGGTACCTCTCCTGGCCTCGGATCACAGACTCGGTGTGTCCAAGACTGAACCCCAAACCATTCCTCTCTGGAAGCCTCTCTCTGCCTCCTCTCAGCTCTGACCTTTCTCCAGGCTGCCATCAGTCTTCCGTGCCGTGTGCTCCACGCTGCTCACTGCCCTGGCTCGTCCGTCCCCCAGTTCTGCCCTCTGTGGCTTGGCCCTGCCACCCACCCTCCACTTGCTCATTCAGGGGCTTCCCTGCCCCCTCCATTCCTGAGAGCACTCTGACTGTGCCCCTGTCTTTGTTTTTGGCGCTCAGGGCCTGGTCTGTATTTGTAGACACAGTTGGGGCATGGAAGTCGCGGTTGGGACTGCGGTTGGGACTGGGCCTGTGTAGCCCTGGGTTTCCTTGCCATCTTCCCTGGGTGTCCCCTGGACCCCATTTCCCTCTGGTTTCTCTTCTGGTTCACTTCCTTGTTTGGCTGGAGACCCTTACCCAGCAGCTTCCAGAGATGAGAACAGAAAGGTGCTTGGAACCCGCTGATGCCTCTTTCAGCCAGGCATCAAAGCCCAGGCCCTGGGTGACTGTCCCACTGTGATCTGACTTCCACTGTCTGGGAGATGTTTCCCCCATTTTCTAGAAGCACGGGCATCTCCTTTCTGTCTCTGGAATCTCACTGTTACCGTGTGTATCATTTTTCAACTTTCAGCTGAGATTCATGTGTTCTTGTGGTTCAGTCCTGGTAAATTTCTTATTTATTCATCATCATCTTCATTGTTTTGGGTGATTCTTGCTTCATTTTCTCTGTTCCGTTTCTGAACTCCACTTAATCAGATGTTGGACCTTCTGGATAAATCTATTTTCTTATCTTTTCCTTCCTGTTTTCTATCTCTTTGACCTTTTATTTTACTTTCTGTGATATTTCCTTGATTTTATCTTTCAGCATTTCTATTTTTGGGTTATGATATATTTAATTTTCAAGAGTTCTCACTTGTTCTGATTGTTCCTTTTTCATGAGAACAAGCCTGTTCATATTTTATCAATAAAACCTCTCTTATCTTAGAAGAATATTTATCAATATTAATTCCGAGAGGCAAGAAGGAGAGTGCCTGGGCATCCCTGGCACATGCCGCCCCTGGCGCTCACAAGACAGACAAGGCTGACACAGATTACAACAGATTATGCGTCCCTGGGTTTATCCGTGTACATCCAGAAGGGTGAAGATCGAAACAGCTTCTGGGATATTGTATGCTTTCTCCCGAAAACTAGACCACATGCTAGTAGAGTCTGACACTAATCTGTGGGTAGCCTTGGCAGGCACCTCGTTTTGCCTCAAGCAATCTTTAAAGAGAGGAGACTTTTAGGAATGCAATGCACTTTTTAGCAGGGCTTTCTCTGGAAGGTGGTGGCCAAATCTAAGCATTCTGGATCCTCGAAAGAAGCAGGAGGTGAGCCATTTGATCACAATACCTTTTTTTGGTTGCATCTTAGAGGAGCTTGTTTTCTGAGCATTTACTGGTTCCATGGGGTTTCTGTGTGTCTGTTTTCTTTTGGAGGAGCAGCGCTGAAGGTTTTGTGTTCATTCTGGGTTGGGGTGGGGCGGTTGGCTCTGGCGGGACTTTCCTTTTCTCACCATTTCTGCCTGTCAGTTGGCATTTTCCCCTTTAGAATTATAATACTTAATTCAGCTTTATTTGTCAAAAAATTACAAGTCTGGTCACATCCCAGAATGTTTTCAAGGCTAGTCTTTTCTAGATTAAGTGCTTTGAAAGACATTCTTGAACAAGTCCTATAAATGAAGTAAATCAAGTACCACAAAGCCACATCATGTCGAGCTACTCAGCAGTTTGAATTCTTGTGATTGCAAGTTGCACTGTGTTTATTTTTCAGAAGGGAGTGCTCTTTTCTGGCTGTCTTTCATCTCTTCGTAGCATTGCTCTTGCTGTGAACCTTCCCTCCTGGGAGCCCAGAGGAGCTGTCTGCAGATGCAGCACATTGCGGTCGGGGTGTGGTCAGCTGACTTGCTTTGTGAACACAGTAGACAGTTTCCCAGAGAAACAGAAAACTGTTTCCTCGTAGTTTGGGGAGGAATAATTTTATTTTTTAGCGTTTATTGCTTTTTCTGATTTAGAAGAAATGTATACTCATTGTAAAAAACACACACATGCACACATGAAAATGGAGAAGAGTTTGAAAAAGAAGGTAAAAAGCCACAACCCAGAGATAACTAATGACAACAATTTAGGGTTCTTCGGGCTTTTTTCCTATGTGTTTGCACACAAGTACACCCACGTATGTTTTTACATAGTTAAGGCAATGCTTCACATCTAATTCCATATTCTGTATGTTTTTCCTGCGTCCTGGAGGAGTTGGGGGAAGCGCTTTCAGTGCTTGCAGGCCTCTCTTTGAGCAGGGGCTCCTGGCCAGGGGAGCTCCCGGTGCAGACCCAGGGCAGCCTAAGGGCAGCGGGTGGGCAAGGACATCGGCAGCGCCATGGGGTCGGGACCGAGCTGGCCACAGCCTCGCAGTCAACCCCGACCACCACCCTGCCTGGGCTCCATGCAATGAACCCGGGGCCCGGGGCTTCAGAGCAGGCCCCCAGCCGCTGTCCAGGGCCTCAGGTCCAAGTCCTGGCCGGGCTATCCCTGCCTTCCCAGCTCGTGTTGTCCTGTGCCCCCGGGTTCAGGGCTGGGGAAGCCCCTGCGTCCCTCCTTGGGGTGTTGGAGGTGATGGAGGCCCAAGAGGACGTCTGGCCTTCATCTCCGTGGGGGGGAGGACGACACACAGGCCGAGATGATGGTTGGAGGTGGGGACAGGGTGCATGGAGGGACGTAAGGCCTGGTGGGGGTGAGGCCGCAGGGTAGGGGCGGATGGGGAGCCCTGCGAGGGGACGGGAGCGAGGCCTGGGTGTTGTGGCGGGTGCCCTGCAGTCTTGTCATGTCTGGCCACCCCGGGTCTCCCCCTAAGAGGCTGTCGGTGGGGATTGGTCTGCTGGGGCCTGCGTCTCACCTTGATCACCCTCCTTGGCAGGTATCGACTTCAAGACCACCACCATCCTGCTGGACGGCCGGCGGGTGAAGCTGCAGCTGTGGTAGGTGGCGTGAACCCCGCCCAGCGCTCCTCGGACTCGGGGCTCAGGGTTTACGGGGCAGGGAGCCCTGCGGGTGTGGTGAGGAGGCCAGGAGGGGGTCCCTCCGCCCTGCAGACCCCGGGTCTGGCGTGCCGCCCCTTCTTCCAGGCAGGCTGCCTGCGCCCCTGGCCCCTGAACCTGCCATGGCTCCCACTGGGGGTAAAGCCTGAGCACTGAAGCCCCATGGGGGCCAGTCTGAGAATTCTCCACCCAGGCGCACGTCCCTCATTGCCCACAAGGAGCTGGCACATCCAGAGCCCCAGGAGGCCACCAGCCGCAGGGGCATGTGGGAGCAGCCCTGCAGCCGCTGCCCAAATGTGGACGGGCCTGACCACAGAAAGCAGCTGCTGGGAGCCCCCAGAGGCCCCAAGTCACCCTTGGGCATTCTTTATTTTCACCCCCTCCCTCGAGTTCCACCTGAAGCCCAGCAGGGCAGCCCTGTTTGTGCAGGTGGGAGCAGGGATCCGAAGCCCTCACCCTGATGCTGTCCATTCCATGTATGACAGAGAGCTGATTTATGTGATCGGTTTATAGATTAATTGGAAATAAGGAATCTGCCAAATCTTTAGGCTCCACGCAGCTCCTTGCCTGCTTCCTTCTATCTCCAAAATAAACAAAGAGGCTTCTCACCTACATTAGGATTTATTTAAATGTTTGAGAACAGTTATGCTAAAGCCCATCCATATTTTTTTCTAGTTTGACTTCTAAAATGACAGGGAAGAGAGTGACCCCAAAGTTCCGCACAATGACCAGGCCCTGCAGGGGACAGTGGGGGGGTTCTGGTGGGATCTGGGCTCACAGCTAGGTTGGAGGGACTACCAGCTGACGCTGTGAAATGCGTTCACCATGCTCCTCGGCTTAAAAATCCCTGTTGTCAGGAATAATAACTGATTTCTTTTTACCTTCTCTGATACCTTTTCCAGGGACACGTCAGGGCAGGGAAGATTCTGTACGATATTTCGCTCCTACTCACGGGGTGCACAGGTAACACAGCCTTTCCCTAAGCCAGGGGGTTCAGCTAACTGTGGATAGATAGCATTAACAAGCTTAAACAGCTGTCCTCGTTAATGGATAACTGGAGGATGAGGCATTGAAAGCTTTTATATAAACTGATGCCAGTGTCCAGAATGTGCCATGGAGAGATTGGTGGGTTCAAGCCTTCTTCAGCACCAGAGTTCTATGTGTGCATGTGTGCACTATGCTGTATGGGCTGGTGTGTTTGTTGTGTGTACACTGTGCTGTACATGCCTATGTGTGTAAGTGCTGCCTGTGTGCATGTGTGTTGTACGTGTTGCATGTGTGTGCATGTGTGGATTGTGTTGTGTTTGCCTGTGTTGTACATGTGTGCAGTGTTGTGCATACCTCTGTATGTGTGAGTTGCATATATTGCATGTGTGTTTGAGTGTTGCAGGTATGCCTGTGTTGCCTGTGTTGCATGTGTGTGCATGTGCACACATGCTCCATCCA
Organism: Bradypus variegatus; assembly: GCA_004027775.1. Taxonomy (NCBI): domain Eukaryota; kingdom Metazoa; phylum Chordata; class Mammalia; order Pilosa; family Bradypodidae; genus Bradypus; species Bradypus variegatus. The sequence continues at coordinate 7,044 of PVKY010003932.1, forward strand.
AGTCACACGGTCATGGTACTTGCAGTGTCCCCCCATTCCATGTCCCTGGAGTAGGTCAGGGGTGTGGGGAATACAAGTTCTGGTTCCCAACTCAGCTGGAAGTTTGGGGGTTTGCTGATGAACTTATGAAATATTGGAAGTAATCACAGAACTGCTAACTTTGGTAGATAAATAAAAATAATACATTCTGTGCTAAAATCAGTGGTCATTTAGCATGTTGTGGATCTTTGGCTTAGGAATCTGGGCACTTGCGCCCACATGGCCCAGAATGGCCCATGCTCTGAGTCCTTGTGGCCTCTCCCCTCAGGGTGTGATCCTGGTCTATGACATCGCAAATCGCTGGTCTTTCGATGGCATCGACCGATGGATTAAGGAGATCGACGAGGTACGGCCTGGCGGTGCTGTCACCACTGCTCAGCATGGGCTTGGAGGGGTTGGGGCACTGGGTGGGGGCTTCAGCCCAGGAACAGCGGGTCCTCCCAGCACAGCATCCCAGAGGGCTCGGCAGCAGGGTGGGGCTGCAGTACCAGTCGCCATTCTGTGCGTTGTCCCCGGCACACACTGTCTGGACTTTCTCTCATGGCCAGAAGGCAGCATCTGTTCTTCCACATCACCTGCAGCATGACTCTGCCAGCACTGAGGGCATGTGCAGCCAGGTGCCTCTGCCTCACAGCCTTCCTGCACCTTCTCCCAGGCCACGGGCCAGGTCTTGGTCCCCAGGTTCTGCCAGGCAGAGGGGCAGCTGTGGGACACGGGGTTAGGTCACTGAGGGTCCAGATGGACAGATGAGAGCTGCTCCTTCAGCTGGGCCTGCGAGTGTGGTTTCAGGTACTTGGCCACCGAGAACCTCCAGCTTCCAGAGGGAGGATGGCCTGGGGTGCACCTTGGCTGCTCGAGAGAGGTCGGCCGGCTGTGCTCCCTGTGTGGTAGCTGGTGGGTCTCCAGGCAGTGCCCCCAGCTGCTGCCTGCTGGCCTCTGAGCAGCCTGACTGCCTGGCAGGTAGGGTAGTCATCAGTACCAGCTCAGACAAAACTCACACAAGTGACCCTTCCCTCCCTGTCTCCCACCCGGCAGCACGCACCTGGAGTCCCTAAAATCCTGGTGGGGAATCGCCTGCACTTGGCTTTCAAGCGTCAGGTCCCTACAGAGCAGGCCCAAGCCTATGCCGAGCGACTGGGCGTGACCTTCTTCGAGGTCAGCCCACTGTGCAACTTCAACATCACCGAGTCCTTCACAGAGCTGGCCCGGACAGTGCTGATGCGGCATGGGATGGACCGGCTCTGGAGGCCCAGCAAGGGTAGGCTGGGGCCCGTGCTGGAGGGCACCTCGTCCCTGGGGTGTCCGTTTCCGAAGAGTAAATGAGGCTAAGTGGGATGAACAATTGTCCAGCTTTGTAAGAATGCTCAGGAGTGGTGTTGCTGAAATTTGTACATCCATAAGTAAGCTCCTAAGTGGCCACAGGTGTTGCCGTGAGAAGGGGACACCCTTCAGGTGAAGCAGGGTCCACGGTGCCTGTATTGAAACAAACCAAGTTGAGGTCGACACTGTGCAGTGCCCAGGCTGGGTCTGGGCGCTGGTGGTGCTGGGATTTGCTGTTCCTCCTTCATGCGGGTGATTTTGGGGAGAAGTGCATCACATCATGTATTATTTTCAACTGATTTTGTTGGAAAAAAAGAGAGGAAGTAGAGATATAGAAGTAAACAGAGTTTCTTAAACATACTGTAACTTGCAGTTAGAATATAATATTCAAATTCCAGTATTACTATATCCAGAAACGTGTACCCTGATGTTTCATATGCTTTGTGGAAATGTCCTTTGACATAGCTCAGCTGTCAGTGTTTTCCTTTGAGTAACTTGTCAGCTTATTGCTTCAAAAAGACAAGACAAAACAGCATGGGATCAATTGAGCCAAGCATCGTTCTTGTAAAACAGGGTTTCTTGCCTTGGCTCTGCCGCCACGGGGGGCCAGCCCCTCTCTGTGCCGGGCAGCATCCCCTCGGCCCAGCCATCAGATGCCAGCACCACCACCTCCCACAGTGGCAACTGAAAGTGTCTCCAAACTGCCTAGGTCACCCCCAGTTGATAACAGCTGTTGGAAAAGAACTCCTTGTTGGAACCCTTGATTTTAAAACCAGTCAGCACTTTGAATCACGTTTTTTCTCTCTCCTTCCGGAGTTCGTGTGTTGACTATATCGCAATTAGGAGTGAGCTGTGATTACTGCCCCACTCCTGGGCTGGGGATGGGGCACAAGGGGTGAGGATGGCAAGGAACGATTCACACAATGAGTTTTTTGGGTGAAACATAAACATGCAGAATTTGCTTTACTGGTGTATTCTCAAGCAAGCATGTATGAAACAGATAATCTGTGTTTTTGAGGTCAGCCATACAATTGAGAAAGAAAACATTTCCTGAAGCCCTCTTGCTCTTCCTGGGGGAGATTCCAGATTTGGAGGCGAGCCATGCGGGAACCTCAAGTATCAGAATACACTTTTTTGGATATATTAACATTGTGGAATTTGAATATTAATTTCTAAATGCAAGTTACACTTCATTAAAAATGCTCCGTGTGCTTCTACCTCTCATGTTCCTCTCTGAAAACAAAATCAATTGAAAGTGAGAGTTAGTGATGCCAGGTGCTCTCCATGGGCATGAGGGGACCCTCTACAGTGAATCAGGGGACTCGGACCCGGTGGGGTTGAGGGCACGGAGGCGAGGCTGTTGCAGGCACCCCCAGGTCCTGCGAGAGGCGGCTCCATGGCCGCAGTGCCCAGCAGCTGCCCACTTCCCTCCCCAGTGCTGAGCCTGCAGGACCTGTGCTGCCGCGCCATCGTGTCCTGCACGCCTGTGCACCTCGTGGACAAGCTGCCCCTCCCTGTCGCCCTGAGGAGCCACCTCAAGTCCTTCTCCATGGCCAGTGGCCTCAATGCCAGGATGATGCACGGCCGTTCCTACTCACTCACCGCCAGCTCCATGCACAAAAGGAGCAGCCTGCGGAAAGGGAGGGCCCCGCGCCCGCCCCAGAGCTCCCCCAAAAACTGCACCAGAAACAGCTGCAAAATTTCCTAATGGTGGCACCGGAGGCAGACAGGCTGGAGGCCCTCCAGGAGGGGCTTGGAGCGGCCACACTCAGAAGGAGAAGACATGTGGCCAGTAGAGGAAACACTCTCGCCCCCCCAGCCTGCTGCTGCATCTCAGCCATGTCACCTGCCCCACCAAAGCTGCTACCTGTCCTTCTGCTTGTGTGCGCATGAGGCTGTTTCCCATGTGTGTTTGTAAGGGAACGTTAGGGTTTTGCTCAATTCTTGAAAACAGGAAATTTTGAATGTTACTTTTATCAGGATTGCCATGCAACTTTTTCAGTAAAATGACTGTTTTTATAAGAATGAGGTGAGGTGAAGTGAGGGATTTTAAAAGGCATTGATAAATAGAGTAAACGACATTACTGGAGGGGCCTTTGTGTAAACCTCTATTTTAACGTCAGAACACTAATTTTAAAACATTCAGATGTGCACACAGTCAATGCACAACAGATCTGTCCAGTTTGTGTAAGGAGCAGATTTGATAACGTTTTTGCTATGTTATTTACTACATTTTGGGATTAATACATGATTTATATGCTTATTTTTGTGTAAATCTACCTTTTTTTGTACAAGATGTTCTACAAGTTATGAAGCTATGGGAAGAAAATGCCAAAGATATCTTCTGTCATGTTGAGTCAGCATATTTATAGCAGATTGGCAAGGAAATCATCCCGATGAGCTGTTTCACTAAGGAGTGAAATTGACACTATTATTTAAGAAACTGTTTCTCAACAATAAAACACATACTTGTTGCTGTCTTGGTAGGGGCGTTGGCTGTTTCCTTCTAATCGCATGTGTTCGTATGGCCCTTGGCCTCTCTTGCTTTCTCACCTGGTGCAGCGCTAGGACACGGAAGCAGGGGGGATGTTGACGAGGTTTCATTCCTGTCAGGGCGGGTAAGTGGGGAACCTGAGGATGGCCTTGCAGACACAGCTGGAGGGGAGCTCTCCTGGGGGGCCCGGGGTCGTTAGGAGGACGCTCCTTGTTGCAGATTTCTGCCCAGAGAATCGTGCTGACCCACCAGAGGTGCTGCTCGAGGTTCCCCTGTGGCTGCTGGAAGCTACTAGGAGGGAAAAAAAACCCCGAAAATTCAAAATGCGGAAATGCCCAGGTATCCTGTTTCTGTTAACAACAGATAGATTTTAGAAACTGAAGGGGCCTTTACTGGGAATGATGGAACCCAAGCTGAGCGGAATGGCCCCTGAGTGTGGGGAGCCGCCCGGTGGGGAGTCAGCCCCCCGCAGTGCTCCCCACCCAAGGCAGGAATCCGAATGGGCCAGCGACCCCCAGCTCCTCCGGGTGAAGCTGGGCTCAGCGGGTTTCCTTCTGCCTTCCCTTTCCTTCTTTCTGTTGAGTGGAAGGATGCCCCGGACTAATGCAAATGGCCTGGAAGGAGGAAAGTCAGGCTGCCCTAGACTTCCCGGGGCATAAAACAGATAGTATAAATGAATATTATATCTGATTTACTGGGTTTAAATATCAAACCCCATTGAGAGACCCACAACAGGTGCAACTGGCATCTTTGAAAATCTTGGCCCAGGAATGTCCTACTTTGTCTAATTTTGTGAAAAGAGGATCTAAGATGTATTTACACCTGTTTCCCCAGAGCGTGGCACTGGCTGCCATGCAGCACAAGCCACCATGCGCTTTGGAACCAGACAGGCCTGGCTGTGGGCCAGCACCCCTAGCCGCCTCCTCCCGCTTTCTCTTCCCCCTTGTGGGATGGTCTTTGTTGTCCTTGGGGCAGCTGCAGGCGGCAGAGCTGGCACTGGCACAGCGCTCTGGGGCAGACGACACTGGGCAGGCGGCGTGTCCTGGCGTTGGGGGATGTGGTGGAAGGGAGGGCTCTGCTGTGAGGTGGGAGAGGCTGGTGCCTCAGATGTGGACCTGCCGAACTGCAGGGGGTTCCGGAAGGAGCCGTGCAGGGGATCAAGTCGGGTCCCACGAGAATACACCCAGGTGTTCAACCCCAGTGCCAACGGGACCTGTTCTGGAAATAGATCTTTGCAGATGTGACTAAGGATTGAGACATGTCACCCTGGATTTAGGGTGGGTCCAAATCCGATGACTGGTGTCCTTTTAAGGAGAGGGGACTGGGACACACAGACACAGAATGGAGGCCTGCCTGTTGGGTCAAGCTCCAAGTTTGTGTCGTTTGTGACGGCAGTCCCAGGGAACTCAGACAACAAAGAAGCAAGTTCCATTTCGTGGGAGAAAATGCTATAGCAAATCACACTGGCAGTTCTATGAAATAAAAACAAATAAACCCCAATTCGGAACGTACTAGGGACTATACCCACGTTTTGGTGGTGAAGTGGAATGTAAATTGAACCCTAGGGAAAACTCCTCTCAAACTTTGTCACCAGCCATTGTTTTTTTCTGCAGCCTTCTCTGCTGGCATAACCCATACAGCTTATGAAAATAAGGGACTAATTATTTCTCAGATGTTTTCAAATGTCTAGATTCAAACTGTATTATGCACAATTATGTTTTCAATTGCCCTGTGAAAATTACTGCAATGCAGGATAATTTCCTAGACAGAAAGCTTACGACGACTTTGATGAGGGATTATTTAGGCAAACACTGAATCTGGAAAAAATGTCAATTACAGGCTTGATAATGTTTGTTTTGCCAAAGGAGCCTGAGATGCTGAGGCTTCCCTTTGCTGGAGAATTGTAAAATTGTAGCCACTCAAATTAGGGGGACAGAAACGCAGCTCTGTTTCAGCCATGTAAGGACAGCTGGAGGGCGAAAGGTGCTGCAGCTTTTTGGGGATGGACTCCCCACTATCTCAGCTTGATGGGCGGGGTGTGTGTGTGTGTGGTGAGCAGGGGGTGAGGTGTGGAGGGGGTTGGAGATCTCAGGCTGATTCTGTTTCCTCCCCGCATTTATAATTAGGTCTCTTTCTTAGGGCTTGGATCTTTGGATTCTCACTCACTTTTCTCTCAAAGAAGGCTGGCTGCTGCAAATCATGGTTTTGGCTTGTAATACTAATGTCCCTGCTCTGCCTCAACCCAGAACTCAAGAACCGAACACTGTTTCTTTCTTTTTTTAATGCAATTTTATTGAGATACAGGCACACAGCATAGAAGCCATCAGAAGTACATGATCACTGGTTCATAGTATCATCACATGGTTGTGCATAAAGCCCCGTGATCAGATTTGGAACATTTTCATTACACCAGAAAAAAAATAAAAACAAAAAAGAAAACCCTAATCCTCCCATACTCCTTGTCTACCCCGCCCCCGTATTATTGACTCATAGTGTTGGTATGGTGCATTTGTTACTGTTGAGGAAAGAGATAAAATATTACTGTTAACTATAGTCCATAGGTACATGTACATTTCTCCCATACACCCCTCTATTAACTCCTTGTAATAGTGTTGTACATCTGCTCTAGTTAATGAAAGAACTTTTTTATATTTGTACTAAACACTGTTTCTTTTGCTTTTCTTTCCCACTGTAACAAAGGAACCCTCCCTGAGCACAGATACTTATGGGTCATGGTGGAGAAGATTGTGGAAGCAAAAAGAAGAATCCCAAATTCCACCTTGACTCAAAGCCAGTGCTGCTGCTCACGCCTTCCCCATCCTGGAAGAGCTGTGCTCCGGCTCTGCAGCAGACCAGGGGTGCTGTTCAAGCCACTGGCCAAAGCCCACCAGGGAACACGGCTGCCAGTGGGCACAGTTGGGTTTGCTGACTCCTTGCTCCACATTCCACTTTGGAAGTGGGGATAATGGATGGCGCTTTTTAAAGAAGTTTTTCTAATCTTTTTCTTTGTAAATCTATCGTGTGCATAACAGAGCACACATAATGTATACATTTAAAAGAATAATAATAATGTGAACCTGCCACCCAGCACCTGAAGAAGCAGAACTAAGAAGCGGAAAGGCCACCTCTGAAGCCCTGTGCATCCTGCAGTAGTATCCTCTGGCTGCAGTAACAAATGACCCCAAACACAATGGCTTAAAACAGCACAACTGTACTCTCTTGCAGTTCTGGAGGCCACAGGTAGGAAATCAGGGTGCTGACGTGTAGGTTCCCTCTGGAAGCACCTCACCAGTTCCCAGCTCCTGGTGTGTGCCTGAAGCTCCTGGCGCTGCTGGGCTTGCAGACGCATCACCCCAATGTCTGCCTGTGTCCACACCGACTTCCCTCCAGCCCCCCTTCCTCCTCTCTTGCACTTGTCCTTGCATTTAGGGCCCACCCAGGTAACCCAGGCTGATCTTGTCTGGAGCGACTTAACTAATTATGCTTTTTCCAAGTAAGGCCGCATTCTCAGCCTCTGGGTGAACATCCTTTTCCGGGTCACCCGCCTACCCATCCGATGCGTGCCGCAGCGCCGAGCCTCCTGGCTGGCATACAGCCGAGGTGGTGGTGGGGGGCGCCCTGCTGCCCCCCTCTCAGCCCTCGCAGCCCTGGAGGGTGGTGAGCCAACGCGAGGCGAGGGGGGCCGCCCAGGGAAATCAGAGACCAGCCGCGCTGTCTGCGTCCCCAAAAGACGCCGCCCCAGTGCTGAGGACGCGGAGGGAGCCCTCCACGGGCCCAAGGCGTGCAGATGGCAGCGGAGGGCACAGGGGCTCCTCCTTCGCGGCCGGTCCAAAGGGACCCGTGGGACAGCTCCTCTGGGCAGGGCTGCCCCAGTGGCCCTGCCCTCTGACGGGGAGGGAGCGGGCCAGCTGGAGGCTCTGGACCCTGCCTGATGTGAGGAGCGATGGCCGAGCCACGTCTCTGACCTTCGGCTCTTTCCTGCTCTGCAGCTCTGCTGTCGCCACGCGCGGAGGATGCGCTCGGCGATCTGCCCGCCTGCCGGTTGATGCGCTCGGCGCTCTGCCCCACCTGCCCGGGGGAAGGGCTCGGCGCTCTACCCTTCCCCCCGCGCCGGGTGTGTGCGCTCGGTGCTCGGCCCTCGTGGCTGCGCGCGCTGCACGTCCGCCCAGCGCTTCCGGCCGCGGTGGCCCCGGCGCCGGCTCTAGCGGACCCTACCGTCCGGCCTTCCCGAGCGGCATGCGGCGCTGAACGGCGGGTGGACGACGGCGGCGCCATGAACCTCCTGCCGTGCAACCCCCACGGCAACGGGCTACTCTACGCCGGCTTCAACCAGGACCACGGTGAGGGCCCCAGACATTCCCCGCGGCGGCCGGGGAGCCCCTCGGCGGCCCCGCCCCGCCCCGGCCTCCCCGCGCGACGCCCCTGCCCGCTGGGCCTGCCTCGCCCGGAGCCCTTTGCCCGGGCCACCCCCTTCACGGCGCCCCCACCTCGCGCGGTCCGTGTGCGAGGCCGGGACCTGGGGGCCGTGGCGGGAGCGCGGGGCGCGGGATTCGGGCCCCCCTCGGCGCCCCCCAGCCGCCACACCCACTCGGCTCTGGCGGGCTCGTGTTCCACCTGCTTAAAATTTACGGTTGGTCTCGAAACTTCCTTTTTCCTGCCCATCGTTTGGTATCTTCAGTGAATAAGCTGTAGCTATTTTGAAAAACGTTTCGTTTTTTTCAGCTACGGAACTGTACTTTTAACATATGGTTTTTGCAGGCCAAGCGTCAGTCTTCGTAGTTTCTGTTGGTTTTAATCAGAAAATGGCACGGGAAACACCCCTCCATCCTCCAGGGCTTTTTTTCCTTATTGTTCACGTGGAATAAAAGGACTTTTTAAGCCCTGACTGTTGCGTATTTCTGAGGGAAGTCGTATTTTTCACATTTTGAGTCCAGCGCTTGTCAAGAAATGATTGAAATCCGTGATCTCTGTTAGAAATAGGTCGTGTGGCTCGTGGGCCCCGCGGAGCGCCGCCCTCCGCCTATCCCAGCCTGGGCCCTGCCCGGTGCGGGGGGCTGGGCTCAGAGGGTCTCCTCCAGCCCGACGCTGTGGACGCTGCCGGGAGAGAATGGGATTTTGGTGGTCCTCTTTCCACCTCAGATTAAGTGTTGATTGCTAAACTTCACCGTTTTGGAGCAAAGGAATAATCGCTGTTATTCAGGGATGGACTTCCAACGTTTCTACACGTTGGCTTTGGAATTGTTGGTTTTGAAGAGAATCAGCAAGTGCTGTATGATTCCGTATTTGTGAGGACAATTTAAAATAGATAATACAATAATTATCTCTCTCAGTTGGCTTGTATTTATGCTTAATGTGAGCCCCTACTTCTTGGGCTTTGAGGGATACACTGGCTGTAATCAGAGCCTGCCTCAGGTGTTGCTTGTAGGCAAGTCAAGGTAAGAGATGTATAGGAAGTTTTCATTAAGTTGGGGGAGGGCAAGTTTACTTGGGGCCTTTGAGGTCTCATTAGTCTTCCTGGAGGAGGTTGTGGTTTGACCAAGGCTTTGTGGCAGTGGGGAGGGTTGGGAAGGGTGTCAGAGGAGAGTCGTCTGGAGTGGGCCTCCACCAAGCACAGAGGGGCATGTAAGTGTCTGGGGCGAGGTGATGAGCTTTAGCCACAAGAGGCTCAACATTTTGGATTTTGATTAGCAGAGGAAGGCCAGCCAGTAGGTTTGTAAATACGTTTTGCTAATAGCTGAGAACTCTTAAGGAATTAGTAATAATATGACACCTCCTTAAGAAATAGTTTTTCACACTTAAGTTTCAGGTTGCACTTAGGTCAGTACTCTTCATGCCAGGTGACTGAGTTTATTACATTTCATTATTACGTAAACTGATTTTAATTTTTACTCCCTTAGCATTTTTTAACACTCTCATTGCAACTTCAGGCTTAGAAATAATTTTTAAAAGGATGTTTACCCATTATTTTTAATTGTTCAGAGCTTTCGTCTGTCTACTTGCAAAGCTAATTTATGCCACAGTTTTCAAAACTCAGTGGGTTGTCCACCTCTTTTCTTATTCCTATGGGCAGCAGTGGTGTTGAAGTAGACACACCTTCTCTGGGTATGAGCTTGTCTTGATGGTAGCAAGACTTAGGTGACATCCCTTGGTCCAGTTCAGTGGTCGTACTCCAGTTTGGGGGTGAGAGTGCTTGAGTGAGGGCACTTCAGTGATCCTGATGCCGTGTCCCCGAGTGGGAGCTTCTACCGTTGCAGCTGCACGGAGGGTATGTGTGGTTACCAGCCATTGAGCCATGTTTCTCTATGGGAAAAAAAGTTTTATTAAGATAACAACTGTGATGCTTAGTCTTCTTACAAAGTGGTTTCCAACTTTTTAGTGTTTGTGGTACCTTTTCTTTCAGTTTTTGATCGAAGTGTACTATACTTACAGAAGAGTGTCTGTATTATAAGTGTTCAACTTTAGGAATTTTCCAAACTGAACACATCTATCACCGGGTCAAAAACCTGAACGTAACCAGCCACACTGCCCTTCCTGCTGGTGCCCCAGCCACTGCCTTGCCTCCTCACAGCAGAGGTCAGCTGTGCCTGCTTTTGCACTTTGTAAAAATAGAATCGTACAGTACACACTGTTTTGTTTCAAACTTTTTCATTCAGCCTCATGTTAGTGCAGCTTTTCCATATGTTGAGTGTGGCTGTTGATTGTTCTCACTGTGTGGCTCCTCCATGGGAATATATTACAATCAGTCTACCCAGGCACCATTGGTGGGCATTTGGGTGGGCCCGTGTTTCTGGTTGGGGCACATTGTGCTGTTAGGGTGGTCTCGCACGTGTGTCCACATTTCTGCACAGCATGTCCCTGGGAGTAGAATCTGCAGCGTCAGCAGACAGTGCAGAGGGTCTCCAAGTGCCACACCCAGTGCACACTGGGTATTTTCCATGTTGCTCACTTGGCCATTTTGTTGGGTATATGGTGGATCTCACAGTGGTGTTTGTGTTGATGGAACATTTGGATATGCTCTTTTATGAAATGTCCAAGGCTTTCAACCATTTTTTTAAATCAGATTGTCTGCCTTTTTTGTGTGGATTTGTATATTCTTATTCAAGTCTTGTTAGAAATGCATGTTCTGAATAAAACAACTAAGAGGCAGATATTCTGGGTGTAGGCTCATAGCTGTGGGGGGTGGTGGCATGTGAGAGGGAGGAAGGAGAGGTAGTCACCTCCTCTCCCAGTTCCACCACTCCCAGAGGGAAAGCTCAGGGCTCCTGTTTGGCTTACATGATCCTAGTAGCATGTAAGTTAAGAGGTGATAGATGACACAGCACTTCAGACTGAGTTTCAGACCCGGACCCAGATGAATTGCAGCTCAGTGCTCAGGAGCTGGTTGCAGAACGTGGCCTCTGGTCCATGGGGCAGCTGTCTCAGGTTCTTGGATCTGTCATTTTCTGCAGTTTATAAGTGACTTGCACAGAATCGGAGGCATGCTTTTCACATTCAGTAGGGTGGCTGATAGGGTAGGACAGGGCTCCGAAGCTGGTTCCAAAGCTGGAAAGGTGGCTCAGCACTAGCAGAATGGAGTTTGTTGGGTTTTTTGGATGCAGTGTTATTGAGATCTATTCACATACCATATACTTAATCCAAGTGTACAGTTGTTCACAGTGTCATCATATAATTGTGCATTCATCACCACAACCAATTTTTGAACATTTTCATTACTAAAAATAAGAAAAGAAATAAAATTTAAAAAAGAACACCCCAAATTTCCCATACCCTTGTACCCCCTATTATTTATTTATTTTTTGTCTTTTGTTTTCCTACTCAGCTGTCCATACACTGGATAAAGGGACTATCAGTTGCAAGGTTTTCACAATTGCACATTCACACCTTAAGAGCTATATAGCTATACAGTCATCATCAAGAATAAAATCTGCTGGGTTGCAATTCAGTAGTTTCAGGTATTCCTTCTAGCTATTCCAATACACTAAAAACTACAAAGGGATAACTATAAGGTGTAAGAGTAACCTCCAGAATGACCTCTTGACTCCATTTAAAATCTCTCAGCCACTGAAACTTGATTTTGTTTCATTTTCTCTTGCCCTTTTTGGTCAAGAAAGCTTTCTCAACCCCATGATGCCAGGTTCAGGCTCATCTCTGGAAATCATGTCCCACATTACTAGGGAGATTTACACCCCTGGGAATTCAGATCCCACATAGCGGGGAGGGCAGTGAATTTGCCTGCAGAGTTGGCTTAGAGAGAGAGAGGCCACATCTGAGCAATGAAAGTTCTCTGGGGATGACTCTTAGGCAAAATTATAAGTAGGTTTAGCCTCTCCCTTGCAGTAACAAACTTCATAAAGGCAAGCCTCAAGATTGAGGGCTTGGCCTATTGAATTGGTAGTCCTCAATGTTTGTGAGAGTATCAGGAATTTCCCCAGTGGGGAAGTTTAATATTTCCATATTTTCCCCCAGCGCTTCAAGGGGCCTTTGCAAATACTTTTTAATTCTCTGTCCAGAGTATTCTGGGATAAATTGGGACAAACCAACAAAATCTCACTCCTTATTCAGGGTTCCATGTAGTTACAGTATTCGAATAAACTGACCATATGTGATGGTTAGGTTTATGTGTCCACTTGGCCAGGTAATGGTGTCCAGGTGTCTGGTCAAGCAAGTACTGGCCTAACCGTTAATGCAAGGACATTTGTGGCTAATTTATTAAATCATCAGTCAACTGGCTGCAGCTGTGACTGATTATATTAACGAAGGGCTTGTCTTCCACAATGAGAATTCAGTTGGCTGGATTTAATCCAATCAGTTGAAGACTTTTAAGCGAGAATGTTAGAGGATCTTCACTTCTTTGGCTAGCCAGCGAAGCATTTCCCGAGGAGTTCATCGTACACCTTCATCGGACTTGCCAATTCGCTGCCTGAGGAGTTCATCAAACACCTTCATTGGAGTTTACAGTTCGCTGCCTGCCCTATGGAATTTGGACTTGTGCATACCCACAGTTGTGTGAGACACTATAAAATCTTATATTTATAGATATCTCTTGTTGATTCTGCTTCCCTAGAGAACCCTGATACACTATACAAGGTTAAATTAAATAGTGTGCTACAGAAGATATGAATTTTGCACCAAATAAACATCTCTTTCTTTGGTCTCACACAGAAATGGAGGTTTTAAAACACAATCAGTATTATCCTTTCCTCTTTAGTCTGATTTGCCTTAGTCCTGACCAGATCAGCTTCGTTCATATCTCTAAAAAGTCAACTCTTTTTCAGCTTTTTTTAAACAGTTGCTGTATGGGATAATACTGATTTTCATAGCTGCCAAACTGTAGCTCTGAGTTTCAGGTGTCACACAGATACCTGAAGTTCCAGGGACTGACCAGGTATTCTAGTTTGCTAATGCTGCTGAAATGCAAAACACTAGAGATGGATTGGCTTTTTTTTTTTTGTTTTTTTTTTATT
>PVKY010003933.1:0-20350 GCA_004027775.1 Bradypus variegatus
CTGAGTTCTCCACAGGTATTATCTTGTTGAACCTTCACAACATACCTACGAAGCGGCTACTATCACGTCCATTTTGCAGATGAGGAAATTGAGGCTTAGAGAGTTTGGGTAACTAAGAAGCTGCGTGCACCCAAGATCACCATACTCAGTCTTCCCTTGGCCTCCGTGTGCTGCCTGGGCTGGAACTTCCACTCCTGAAGGGGCCAAGGGCAGAGTGGGTGCAGGCTTCTGTGATGCTAACCCTCTCAGCCCGGACGTGCTCCTGGGGAAGGCTGGGGTCTACACTGATGCTGAATGGTCTCCTTCCCAAATGAAGGCAGATTCCAAGGGTCTCAAAGCACCTTCACTCATTCTTTCATTCATTCACAAAGGATTTAAAGAACTGTTGCTGGGTGACATGCCCTGTGCTAGAGGTTAGGAATTGAAAAGACACAGATCTTGGCTTCAAGGGGGTATCAGAAAAGTGAATTGTGACACTGTGATATTGACAGAGGTGATAATCATATGAAGAAGAATAGTAATTTTGAACTTCTATTGAGTCCTTTCAATGGCTCAGGCACTATGGTAAATGCTTTACATTCATTGTTCCATTTAATCAATACAAGTAGTGCTACTGCTATTCCCATTTTACAGATGGGGAAACAGAAACCCAGAATGGATAAGCAATTTGTATATGGTGAAAAAGCTAGTTGGAGGCAGAGCCAGGGCTTGAACCACCACATTGCACTTGTGCTGGAGACCCAGAGTGCTCCAGCATCACAGAGAGGCAGCTGCCTCAGACACGGGTGACCAGAGTGACGAGGTAACTTGCTCGGGGACACACGCCAGTGCACATCAGAACCATGGCCAGAACCCAGCTATGGAAGGGGACAGGTCCTAAGCCTGGGGACCTTGTGGTTACCCATCTCCTTGCTGTAGCTACCTTTTGGATTTTATACTGACCACCAAGAATCAGAACAAGGAAAAGACCCTTTGTTGTCTTATGCTAAATTCTCTCCCTAGGAAAACTTGGCCTCTTCCAAAGCCTCCATTTCAAATAAACCAGGGTCATCCAATTCTGTAACTTTAACCTGGATCCTTCAACTGACAATGGACACACTCACCCTTTGAACACACACAACTCAACATGTCCCACTGCACTCTTCGTCTCCCCTGTCCCCTGCACCTGCTCTGCTCTTCCTTCCATGTTGCCCATCTCAGTGAAGGGACCTGTCTTTCCATTGCATAAACCAACCCTTGTCCCTATGGCCACTCATCACCAAGGCCTCCTAGTCCTATTTTCTAAGGGTCTCTTGAGTCACCCACTTCTCTTTAACCACCCCCCTGCCTTTTTCATACTTAGGCCACTATCACGTCTGGCCTGAACGATGCCACAGCCTCCTTGTCGATGACCCTGCCTTGCTCATCTCCAATCCATTCTCCACGCTGCAGCCAGCATCATTTTTTAAGCAAAACTGATCCTAGCATTTAAAAGGGGTTAAAATGAAAAACATTATGCAGTATTTATGACACCACAATAGAAATTAAAATAACAATAATAATAATATATGGATCCCATCATTCCTCTGACAGAATCCCTTCAAAGGCTCTGCGTGTGTCAAGTCTAAACTCTTTCACATGGATCAAAAGGCTCTCCAACCTCATCTTGCCTCCTGCCCTCTCCCCTTTCCTGCCACCTTCATATAGGCATTTTGGTCACACTAACATCTTTCACTTCCTCTAAAATTCTATCTCCACTCTTCCAGATCTTCACACCTAATTTGCTTCAGCTTAGAACACTCTTCCCTCTCCTGACCTCTCTGCTTAGCCAACTCCTACTTATTCCTCAGGTGTTGGTTTAGACCAGATTTCAGCAAACATTTTCTGTAAAGGACTAGTAAATATTTTAGGCTTTGTAGGACATAGTTTCTGTTGTATAGTCTTCTTTTTCTTTCTTTTTTAAAAAATTACAACCTTTTAAAAACATAAAAACCATTCTCAGCTCACAGGCCACATAAAAGCAGGCCATGGACTTGACAGGATCTGCTGGCCGTGGTTTGCTGAGCATGGTTTAAAAAATCACTTCCTGCATGAAGTTTTCCAAGACTACCTGCCCCTTAGCTGATTTAGGTGCCCCATACATACACTCCTACAGCCCTCAGTACTTGCTGTGCTATGATAGAGGCTACTAGATATTCACCAAAATCCGTGCTTCCCTCCTCTTCCTGGGCTCCCAGCCTTCCTTACCACTCGGTGCGGTCCAGAGGCTGGGTTCCAGCCAGTGAAATATGAGAAGTAACGTGCATCACTTCCAGACTAGCCCATAAAACTCCCCCACGTGCTGCCTGGTGTGGAGATGACCCCCAAAGTGACCTTGGAAGTCCCATGATGACGATGACAGAGCCACTGTCAGCTGGAGCCCAGAGTGACTGCGTGGAGCCCTCCCCATTCCTACTCGCCCTTTCCCCCACTCTCCACACACATGCCATGGCCTGGGACCACGCTGAGCCACTGCATGGGTAAGGCAAAAAAAGTTTCCACTGTGTTGGGCCATTGCATGTGTGGGTCAACCTGCGACTGCAGCCTGGCCTATTCTAACTGCTACACTCTCACAGCACTTACCACAATGATGCTCATGCTTATTTAATATCCATCTCCTCGGTAGACACATAAGGACAGGGACCTTATCCTTCGATTCTACCACTGTATCAGGCACCTACCATGAGGTGTAACACACCCCCAGTAAGTAGTTGAATAAGGGAGTACCTGGGATCTCGTTTCTTGGGGGAGCACTCGGCCCCTGTGCCTGCGTGCGAAAGGTCAAGAGCCCAGGGGAGAACACTCACCTTCCTTGCTAACGCCCAGGCAGCCCTTCAGCTCGGACAGTGAGATGACCTTGTCCTTGTTCAGGTCACAGTAGTCAGTGAAACGCCGGGCACATTTCTTGGGCTTGGCTTTCTTCTTCACGTAACGCTTGAAGGGCTTCATCTCCCGCTTGTTGATGTCACTGCTGCTGTTGCTGTCCAGCTGGCTGAAGTACCAGTGGACCACCCGCTCCTCCAGCGTGTGGCTGGGGTCTGGCTCTGAGAACCTGGCCACACACAGACACCCCCACCCCAGGGAACACGGCTCAGCATCCTTCAGGACCATTGGCCCCACTGTGATTCTCTCCCAAATAGGCAAACGCCGGGCACTCGTGCTGGGCTCTTCTGAGCCAAAGACCTCCCAGAGCTGCTCGGCGTGCCGCAGAATCAAGCCACCCTCTCCACTGTCTCAAGACCAGACTTCTGGAGGATCCCAAAGTGGGGGACCCTTTGTTACACGCACACGCCTCACGCTCAGCTGATAACCAGGAATGTTCTCGTACAAGATGGGTGCTCAAGACATATTGGCTCGATTTAATTCACTGGAGACAACTACAACCAGAATGCAAATTGTCCTTCTCTGGACCTAGTGAGCATTCACTGCCAGACAAGCTGCTCTTCACTCATGAATGAACATGACTGTGGGAAAGGGTGCCCCGAGCACCCTGGGAGGGCGTCCAGAGGAGGAGGTATAGACGCTGGTCTCAAGCTGCCCACTGTCTCCATGAAGCAGAGCCGAAGCATGTGAAGACAGGCAGTGGCAATCGAATGTGAACTGCGAAGTGCCCACTGTTTGACGCTATTGGGTACCAAGTGCAGCAGGAATTGAGAGGAGGCACGTGGGATGGACCTAGACAGAAGTCCAACAACTGGCAAGTCCTAGACCCACTGAGGTAAGCCTTCCCAACTAGAGGCTTTAAGTCAGCCCAGGAAGCCAGATGGTAGCCAGCAACTCCCAGTGACACTGGGAAACATTGGACTAGAGCAACCGGGAAAGCCTCCCTGCATCGAGGTGCATAGTCATGACTATGTCTAACACAGCCCACCATACGGAGTGACCATATGCCAATGTCACGACGGCCACCCACCCCGGCCACCCACCCATATTGTTTACTTATTCAAACCCCACATTTCCCCAAGGAGGACTCAGAGTGGCAACTAATATTTAAAAATTTTAAAGCCAATGATGGGTCCATTCCAGAAGGAGCAACTGGGGTCTCCTGACCAGAAGGTCAGAGCTACAGGAGTCCCATTGGCTCCTGCTTCCCATGCTTGGCGCTGAGTGAATGTGGCCCAGCCCCTTGCATTAAAGTTCCTGGGCAACTCGCCCTTGGGGAGGGGAGATGAGGTTGAGGTTGGGAGTGCCACACATTTCAGTGCTTAGTCTGCAGGGCACTGGGACAGAGAGCACAGATGACTACCATGGCTCCAAAGTAGGACAGGAGGGACTCACTGCCACACAGGGGTCCCAGAGCCAGGGTCTGCCAGTGTTCTGAAGCCAGACCTGCTAAGAGAAATATTCAAGGCACTTACCAACACCACTGTCTCCTCTGGGGTCTACTGAGTTTTCCAGCAGGGAGGGAACCACCTCTGGCCCTCTCCTCTGAAGAAGCCCTTCTCTCCCCCACATGACCCCAAAGTTTAAGGAAAAAGAAGTTTCATTACAAAAAAAGGCCAGACATCCCAGCTCTATGCCCATTCCTAATTATGTGGCTTTTAGCTTCAGCACCCTGGACTTATTCCAAGGGAACACATTTAGGGGATGTGCCAGCAGGACAGCATCCTGGTGGGGCTGAGCCAGGGAGTACCTGAGGGCAGGTACGAGGGAGTGATTATGGGCTGCCATCTGCCACCGGCCTCAGTGGGATCGATTCAGTCTGTCATGGAAACCGGGCTTGGGAAGTCTCAGAAATAGGTGTGAAGTTATTCACTGCAGCAGATTTTGTCTCTGCCAGTACACAGCATTTTGGTGTTTTTAATCTTCCTGTGGTTTTCCTGCCACATTTACTCTCACAACCTGCTCCTGCAGCCTATACCGGGTGTAGAGGCAGAACCAATTCTCTTCCAGGATGCCCGAGGGGCAGCGAGGGGAACGGCCAGCCTCTTGAGCACCTGCCTGCCTGTGCCTTCCCCTAAGGCAGGGAGGACAGACGGGGGCGCCCCGACAGAGGCTTCTCCCACCACTCCCCACGGAGGCTTTCTACGGCGGTCAGGGGCCCTGAGAGCCAGGGAAGGCGGCTCTTCCTTTAACCTTTAGGCTCACATGGCGTCATGTCTACCTGGAGCCTGGAATAATGAAGCCTCAGTCGCTGAGACGGGAAGGGATGAGGTCATCCCCGCAGACGCCCTGCCGAGGAAGGCGCGCTCCCTCCCGCATGTGCTCCCAGGGCTCCTGCCCGCCCAGCTGTCAGCAGCTCAGTCCGCAGAGCTCTCCTCACCTTCCTGTAGGCTATTGTGCAGCAAGCAGCAGTTCTTCCCGCTTTCCGGCCTCTAAGAGTTGCCTTCCATGCCAGAGAGTGATATCTATCTTTGGCTCCTGCTCCCGTTTTACCTGCGTTTAGTCTGACTCTGCCTCCCTGTCCTGTCTCCCTCGTCCTTGCCGGGAACACGAGGTTGCTCTCTTCTTCACTCCCACCAGGACCTCCCAGCACCACGGCTGGCCTTTCCGCCCCTGCCTCCGGATCGGGCCGCTGGAGGGGGCTGCCTGGGCTGAGACACTCGGAGGACACTTGCTCAGGAGGCGTCTGAGTCCTGTCTGAGCAGTGCATCTAGGTTCCCACTAACACCGCAGACCGGACAGCCTGCCCCATGGAGCCTGAGGCGCCTGCCAGGCCCTCCTCTCCGCCCAGCGACCCCGGGCTCTCTCCTTCCAAACTAAACTGCCTGGGCCTCGAGGAAGCTCCCCTGAGCGTCAGAGCCCCAGCTCTACATATGGAGCTGGTCAGGGCTAGGATTCTACTATGGAACTGAACAGCTTTATCCAGCTGAGCTCCAAGTACATTTAAAGAATTTCTTAACTTTGGAGGGCCACAGACCCTTCTGCAAACCTAAATAAAGCTACAATCCTTCTCAGTGGAAAAATGCACATATACACCAAAGTCTGTGGGTTTTACAGGATTAATGGACTCTTTGAAGCCTATCCAAGCACCAAGAAATCAGGTGAAGAACCCTTGATCTGGACGGAAGAAGAGTCCAGCAAAGCCCCCAGAAGAATGTTTAAGAATTAAGTATGTTGAAGACGACGGGGTAAGACAAAAGACAGCAGCTGGGAGGGATTTGGGGGTTAACTGAAGAGCATCTGAAGCATCTGAGATGTTCCCAGGGGAGAGCTGGATAGAGATGGGGCAGGATAGTCTTACCCAGAGCCTTCCAGGAATCACTCAAGCAATGGTTGCTGGAGTCCTTTCCACCATAGTTAGACATCCCATCAGTTATGCCTGGACCTCAAAGCCATACTTCATCAGTCCCTCCAGCTCTTGTAGCTTCCTCACAGCATCTTTTAAAAACATCTGTGACTCACAATCCCAGCTCTAGGTTTACACTGGCATCAGACTCCCACATGTGCCCACATATACACCAATTAGAGATCGGGGCTTCAAAGCTGCTCAACAGGCATGGGTCGGTGACCCTAAATTAGAAGGCATTTAATTTAAATCTTACAATTTAAGATCATTGTAACAGCATTGGCTAGTCTGTGCTAGGACCTTCCTATAGGTGAAGTTCTACTTCTAAAAGCGTTCACTGGATATGCAGAATATCCAAGTTTCCTTGGATAGGGTGTGGAAAGACACACCCAAATGATACCAATTTCCAGATTTTGGAAGACTGTGGTGCAATAAAAGACTGTCTGCCCTGCCCCTGGGCCATTTTGGTGACCGTCCCCACTGACTCCTGCCTCCAGGAATGAGGACACCCCTTGGGCCCAGGTCCCTCCCTGGACTGGCCCCTCTGAGCTTTCTCTGGGTTAAGAGGCGGCAGGTGCCACCCTCCTCCTCTAGCACTTTCAGTTTTGCTTCTGCAGCCGCTACCCCACCAAGTCTTGGCTGCAATGCACAACTGGAGAGCCAGACCCATTTACCACAAGAAAACCTACTTTGGCCAAGATTTTGGGCCCAATTCTGCTGTCCCAAGCAGTTTTAAAGAAGGTGAGGTGGGGAGGCCTGGATGCACTAGCCAAGCCAAGCAGACCAACTGAGCCCTGTCTGGGGTTGGGTCCAGGCCCCACCAGCTGTGTGGTGGAGGCCCCATGGGCAGTGCTGGAAAATGCCAAGTCAGCCACATTCCAGCCTTTTCCTTGCAAAGCCATCAATGGACAACCACACAGGAAGGATAAAGCCACAGGACAGATGTTCTCTCCTGGGGGGACCAAATGAGGGCCGAGGCTCACATATCCCATTCCACCTCCCCTCAGAGTCAACTTTCCCTACAGGGGGGTGGAGAGAGGAGAGGCTTCCCCTGCTCTGGAAGACTGCAGCAGCTCAGATCTCAGAAATCTCCCTCTGAGACTGATGGAGCACTGATAAATGATAATGAGTTCCATGAGAGGGCTGATCTAAGAGTGAGCGCTGCCTCCTGGAGCCCAGGTGGGAGGGACCAAGGGGATAACTCAATCATCCAATAAATGCCCATTGAGAATAACTGCCATCCAATGATATCTGCAGGGTGTCCCCTGCCACACACGCAGGTGCGGATGTTTCCATGGTCACCCATTCTACTTTGCCTGTTTTTAGCTTTGGGCAGCACAGCTTTCTGCCACTAAATCAGGCTACAAAGCCAGAAAAGGGAGTAGATACCTTCTCTTCCCTTCCCTGCATCTAACAAGTCTTCAAATCCTAGTGACTTCATTACTGATGCTCCAGTTAATCACCCCTCCTTACAGCTCTGGTGAAGCCCTCATCACCTCTTGCTGGGATGGCACTCTCACTGCTATAACCTTCCTGTCTCTTTTCTTGCTCTCCTCCAATCCAGCTTCCATGGTGCCCTCAGGGTGACTCTTCAAAAATGTCTATCTGATCAAGTGGCTCCCTGCCACCTGATTAAAATCCACACTCTGACATGGCTCCCAAGGCTCAGCATGATTTGGACCCTGCTCACCTTTACAACCTTGTCTCCTGCCTGTCCATAGCATGGTTCCACCATATTACTTCTTACAATTCCTTCCGCATGCCTCATCTCATTCATGCCTTACTACCCCTAGGCTTCCTCTGCTGGGATGCTCTTGCTTCTGGCCCATCTGGCTTGAGACATTTTCTCAACCATAAGTGAAGAAACAGCCCAAATGTCCCCTCCTGTGTAAAGCCTTCCCTGACACATCCTCCCTCCACCGAGTCTCTGCAGCACTTTTATCAGCCTCTGTCAGCACACTGACTTTGCAGTATAATCACATGGTTAGATATCTCACTTCCCAATCAGACCAGGAGCTTCTCCTTTCCTCTTAAGTCCCCAGAGCCCAGTGCAGAGCTTATGCTAGGGGAGGGCTGAGATATAAGTTTGTGCAAAGCTGAAAGCTTCACACCCAACAGATATCCTCTTTCCTACACTGCCCAAACCTCCTCCCAGTCCCTCCTTCCTTGCTTCTGGGTAGGACTGTTTCCCTCTGGCTTCAACTGATGCCCAGCTTTAATTGCCAAACCCTGAGAAGATGCAGGAGGAATCAGATGTGGCTTCCCCAATCTCATGACTGCAGCCCCAGCTCTGCCTGAATTCCAGAGCCAAAGCTAAAACCTGGGAAGCCTGGATTTCCTAATTCCCTTTGTCACTCAGTCCCACACGTGCTGCCCATGCTTTTGTCCCTTCATCGTGGAAGAAGAGTGACTGGCCAGGATCTGTCCATGCAGCCCCCCAGTCCCTGAGGTCCAGCTGGGGTGCTACAAGGCCCTGATTACACAGAAGCACACTGTGAACCTGGTAGCTGGATCTGGCCCTGTATCTAGCCTTGGTGTACTCCCTGATGTGTGCCGAGATGAGGAGGCTTTATCAAAATAGTCCTCCCCATATCAAACAGGAATGCATCCATCAAGCCAACCTTCCTTTGAGCTCTCTATCTCTTTAACAAATATTTACTGAGCACCTACTGTGTACCAGACACTATTCAAAGTTCTGGGTATACAGCAGGGAAGAAGACAGAAAATGCTCCTTCCCTCATAAAACTTAAATTCTCCTTGGGTAGGGTGAGACAGACAATATATAAGCAACCTAGCAAAACAGCAGATAATGGTAAGTGCTAGGCTGCAAAGTAAGAAGGGGTACTGTGGTAGAGGGTGGTTAGTGGCTCCTTTCAATTGGATGGGTGCAGCAGGCCTCTCTGAGAAGGTGATACAGACAAGCAGGAGAAGATGGGGGAAGAGTATTCCAGGCTGAAGGAGCAGCAGGTGTGGAGGTGTGAGGGCAGCAAACTCTTGGCCTGTTTGAGGAACCCAGGAGGACCAGTTTGCTGGGACATAATGGTGGGAGGGAAAGGAAGATGAGAGGCAGGCAGGAGGCCAGAAAAGCTATCCTGCAGGGCCAGCTCAGGTATGAGTTCGAGTTTATTCTCAGTATAATGGGAAGCCCTTGGAGGAATTTAAACTGGGTAAAAACTGGAACCCTGGCCAGCCACCTCTCTGTGTAACTGCTTCTCTCTCTCTTTCTCTTTCTTCCTTCTCTCCCTACCTTCCTTCATGTCTAAACTACTGTTGGTTTATCTTGGCTGCCTTTTGATTAAAAAACCAGCCTCTATGTGACACAATCACCAAGCGCAGTTCAAACCTTTCACAACCATCAAATCCCAGCATGGTCAAGGTAATATGAGCTTAAAATTAAAAGCACATTCTAGGAAACACTATTTTTTCAAACTCTTCTCCCAACTCTAAACTACACCTAAAAAAGAAGTTTAAAAAAAATCCCGTCCCTAAGGGCACACTGGTATTAAAAGCATTTATAAGCTTTTAAATTTTTATTTTCTGTAAAAAACCCTCCAGCCTGTGATTTGTGAGTAGGGCAGTTCTCCTAAAGTTCCCCCAGGGTGGGGCAGATGTTCTCAGCTGCCAGGACTCAGCCAGCCTCTGTCCTTTCCACTGCCTGGAGCTGAGGCCCCGGGGTGCTCAACAGCTGGGGCTGGGCTCTAAGGGGGGTAGCTTGATGTCTTGTCTCCTGTTAGAGACACATGTCCTCACAAAAGACATGTTTCAAGTCTTCATCCACATTCCTATGGATGTGAACCCATTTGTAAATAGGACCTTTGAGGATGTTAATGATTAGTTAAGGTGTGGGCTCATTTCAAAGATCCTTTTTTACGTGAGGCCAAATTGAATCAGGGTGGGCCTTAACCTGTATGACAGGAGGCCTTATAAAGAGTGGAAATTTGGACACAATCAGGTAAAAGAAGCCAGAAGAAGCCAGAGGTGAGAGAAAGATGACCAAGCAATGGGAGACTGCCATCACTAGAACCCTAGGGGCTCTGGAAGGAAGCATGGCCCTGTCAAAATTTTGGACTTCTAGCCTCCAAATGATGAGCCAATAAATTCTTGTTGTTAAAGCCAATCCATCGTGTGGTATTTTTCTTAGCGTCCCTGGCAAACAAAGACATTCTCTTAGGACAGAGTCAAACCCACTGGGCAGGCTCCCAAGGAATCTCAGCTGGAAGTCGGAGCCACAGCCTCAGGGGATTTCGGGTGGGATAACACAGACCTGGGTATTTAAAACTCATGCCCTCTCTTTCTTCTTATTTTCTTTCTCTTCTAAAAAAATATCCCATGCCCATTTTTACATGAAACATCTTCTAAACATAAATAATATAACGGCATATAATACTGAACATGCCTTTCCCTAATCCACCCACTCCCTTCTTCTGAATGATATTGCTACAGGCCTTTCTATTTTAGACACTTAGTCGCTACATATCCTGGGCTGCCTCTGAGCAGTTCGCATCTGCCAGCCTGTCAGACCCTACGTCTGTCTTTCTTGGGAGACTTGGTGCTGGGTTCCTCCTGCAGAAGAGCAGAAACCAGCCCTGGAGCCCATAAGACTGTGGGTCCTGAGAGCAAGTGGCCCAGACAAGCAGACTCCAAGAGTGGCAGCCCACAAGGCAACCACTGTACTTACTTTTATAACACATAACATTAGGACTTCAAGGTCACTACCTTCATCTGTCACAGGATGTACAACTGTTGACAATGGTGCTCAGTCTTGGCTCCCAACCCTAGACACGTGCCTTGTGGTCCTGCTATTCCCCACTGAGATGGCCACACTTAGGCCTTCTAGGAGCCCAAGGCCTGGGCCTGTCATCGTGGTGGTGCTCCCTGCCTTTTCAACCACACCTCTGCTTCTGGGCAGATGCTGGGGAACTACCTCCCTCCCCTTGCTGAGCCACATCAGCTCATTATGAGACCTCCTCTGCTGCTGCCAGGAGCCTGAATGGCCTTCTTCCCTCTTCCCTGTCCCCTGCTGTGGCTCCCCTGCTAGCTTCATAGTGGGAAGACTTACTTAGTATGACATAGTCAGACTTAGTGTGACTCACAGGCCCTTTGGGATCTGGTTAATGCTCATCTCTTCTGTCTCATCTATTACAGCTCAACTCCTTCCCCTCACCCCATCCACTCCAGCCTCTGAACAACTCACTGGTACAATTTTTTTTCCTTTCTCCCTAGACTTAAAAATTCCACTCAGCTATCACTTCCTCCAGGAAGCCTGCTCTGATTCCTCCAGAGTTAGAGAAGGTTTCTCTGTCCTTTCACCTCTGCTCTCACATGTAACACATACTGCCCCAGTACTTATCATGTAATTTATCTGTCTACAGTCTAGTATCCCTGCTAGGCTGCATATGTTGAAGACAGGGACATTTCTTAGCCCGTGCTTTGTACGCCATACGTGCTCAATCAGTGCTGAGTAAAGGGATGGATGGATGCATGCTCCAACTAACTGGCCTAATCGGCCCAAATTGGTAAGCACTGGTGATGCTGGTCGCTGGGGAGCATGTGCATTGCAGCCTCATATTAGACTGCCTCAGCTGCCTTACCAACTCCAGAACAAAGTTTAACTTGGCTATATGAGTATCCAATCCCACCTCCCTGAGCTCCTTGGGATTCTCAGGAAGCCAAAAGTTACCTGGCCCCTGCCTTCTCAGAAGAGAAGAAAATCACAAAGTGCTTTTTGCTCCTTCTCTGTCCTCCCTCCCTGTCCCCATCAAATGCCCATCACCCCTTCCTGCCATTGGGCTCTTACTCCAAGGCATCCCCTTCGGAGATTAAAAAGCTGGAAATCTCCAGACACCCCTGACCTACCTGTAAATCCAGTATCTAAAAGCTAGCAGCAAGCAGCTTCCAAAGAACACGGAGGGTAGAGGGGCAGGAGGATTTGAGGAGGAAGGGGGACAAAGCCATGGCTACATGGTTTCAGGAAAAGTGTCGCCTTCCAGTCCTTGTCCTGCCCAACCCCTCCCCACTCTTTCAGCCTCCTTGAGATCTGAAAAGCAAAGGGCCCTATATTCCTTCCTGGCCCCGACTCCTGCTCACATTCTCACCTCCCACCTCCAGTAGGTGCCGCTGAGTTGATGGCCTGAACCATGTCAGTGGTGAGAGCATCCAGTAAGCTGGTGATAAATTCCATTTTCTTGCCTTCCGGGCAGCCTAAAAGATAAAGTAAGATTTACAGGCAGACATTAACCAAGTGAACAGCATCCTCAGTGGTCACCCTTTCCCAAACTGCTCCAAGTCCTTGACCAGCCAAATCCACTTTGGGGATTAGTCTACCGCTCAGGCGATCCTCATGGACGTCCCATGGTTCCTCTGCCCGTGGTCCGCAAGGGATCATCAGACCAAATGGATAATGATGCTTTCAGCTGTCTTCCATTCCACAAATTTTTACTGACTACCAACTCAGGCACTCTGAACACAAGGGTGGACAACACACAGGGTCCTTGTCCTCTGAAGTTCACAATACACCAGAGGACACAAGCAAATTGCCAGGAAGGCAAGCCATGGTGTGAAAGTGCTATCCTTGGGGTTAGGGCCACGTGCCATAAGGAGCAGGAGGGAAACCCCAGTGGTCACAGCTGACTTCAAGGAGACCTAACCACTTTATCTATCCAAGACCCTCCTTCTTCCACTTCCCTCCTCATCCTGTTTAGATGATGATTATAGAATCTCCCTTGGAAATACTCTCGAGTCCTTTGTTCTCTTTTCCTCCACTACATGATTCCAGGAAATCCCCAAGCATGGATGAGCTTTCTCATGTATGTGCCTTTTCTATGTCTAGCGGGAGGTATTGCTGAGGAGAAAACCATCAAACAATGAATAGATGCATGTTGCTATAAATTCATGACCACCCACTCAAAGTGGGAGCTAGACACTAACCTGCAATCCTCCTCTTTGCAACAATTTCCTAATCCCCCAGGTCTCAGATTAAACATTTAATTACCTTCTCAGAAAAGCCGTGGTCTCTAAAGCAGGTTCACCCTTCATTTTCACAGCACCTTGCTCTTTTCCTTCAGAGTACCCACCATGACTTGTCATATATGCATTCATTTATTTGTCTCTTGTTGCTTTTGATCATTACATTATAGACTGTGCTTATCTACGTAGCAGTATCTCAATTCACACTTACGGAGGGGATGGCTAGAAGGAGGTTCTCTGGGCTTCCACAACTCCATCTTACAATAGGGGTGATTCTCGTTGAGAAACCCCCTGATTTTCAGGACTGCTGCTTTCAGTTCTCACTGCAGGCTTCTGAGGGGTAGTGGGAAGGAAGGCCCAGTGCCCACTGGCACAGATCTGAGCTTATAATGAATAATGACTGTATCCTCAGTATCCTAAATGACAGATATGTAGTAATCTTATTGTGACTCACAGGCAGAGATGACTACAAATAAGAGAAACCTAGCACGGCAGCCCTTTGGAAGTCCTGGGGCACCCAGCTTGTGTCTTCTGTCACAACTCCTGTAACCATCCCATGTCACCAGGGATCATTGCAAAAGCACATGCAGAGCAGGCCAATTGTCCACACCCTCTTTCCCTCTAAAACAGCCCTGCGACAAGCTCTTTTCTCTTCACAGCCCTGGAAAAAGGGGGTCATGGTCCCAAAAGCATTGCCCCAGGCTCTCTAGGGAGAGAAAACTTGCAGAATTGTTGGGTTAGAGTTTTAACCCAATGACTACATTTTTAAGGATAAAGAGGCAAAAGCAAGGAGGAGAAAGAATGTACCCAAGGATGCAGGACTAACTGGGGACAGATCCCAGGCTAGAATGCGGAGCCCATGGCTCTGTGCTCCAAGCTCCCAGAATCCCACACTGCTTCTTAAAGATGGGGAAGCAGATCCAGGGAAGGGAGCTGCTTCTGCAGGGTGAGGAATGGAGGAACAGAAATAAGGGATGGTGTCAGCAAACAGCAGCATCGTCTCCCACCTGGTAGCTCCCTGTCCTTGAAGGGGTCTTCCACCTCTGCGCTCTTGGCCCTGGCATCGCTCTCACAACTGGGCATCACGTAGCTGGGAAGAGAGAGACACAGGGATGGGGGAAGGAGCTGAGCCCACTTCATCCATGATCAACCAACAATTATCCATGTCACCAACCCTAGGAGCTCCCAGGTTGGCAGCAAAATATCCCCTGCACTGTCCAGCAGCCACGAGGTAATTCCAGCCTAAACCTTCCCATTGAGACATGGTTGGGCACGTTGTTAACACTCAAGCATAATAACGATGGCTGCACATTATTTTCTGCACACTGGTGACTCAGGCAAAGCAATAATATTCTTATCAGGAAGCAGGTTTAGAAGGATTAAATACTTTTCCAAGATCACCCAGCTAGGAAGAAACAAACCTGCGACCAGAATCCAAGTCCCAGGATCTTTCTACCAGAACCTCATCTTCTCATGAATGGCCAAGTGGCTTTCTTGGTGATGCGACTCAAACCAAACCAGGGCAGTAAGGCTGGGAGATGCCAGCATGACAGGCTCCGGGTGGTCTTACCGTGTGGAGGTCCCTGGCAGTGGGCGCCCCGTGTCCACCAGCACACACCAGCAGTAACCAGTGGACTGGTGGCACTGCACGGGCTTATAGAGGCCACCAGGGGCACATTCAGGGATGACAATGCCCTCACGGGGATTCTGCTGGGCCTCTTCCAGGGCACTCTGTCTTTCCTGGTCACATGAGTGGACTTTCTCTGAAAGAAGAGACAAAGCCTCTGGTGACTTATCACTCCTGCCTTCTGTGCCTGGAACCTAAAGCCCCAAGGAACTGACAGCTGCCAGATGAAGTACCCCAGATGGAGAGCTGTGTCTCCCACACCAGCCTGTGGCGAGGGGGCTGGAGGTCCAGAAGCTCCCGGTGGCCAAGTCCGCTGCCCGGGTTGTGTGCATTCGCATTCATGCCCAGTGGGTTCTCCTGCAGCAGCCAGCCAGCAGGGACTCCAGGGCCGCTCCTTATCAGAGGAGCAGTTTGCCCTCGGGGTGGAATTCCCTGACTGTTTTCAGAGCCGTTCTTGCTGATGCACTGTCTGCTGGCTCCAGGAGAGGCTGGTACAGGAGCCTGGCTGCCCTGGGAGCTGACTCATGAATGCCTGGCTACTCGGACACTCTCGCCAAGCCCAGACACAGCAGGACAGAGCTCCGGGCTGCCAGCCGTGGGGGACCGAAGCCCACCACCCAAGAGGAACAGAAACAAGGTCTGGCCCAGGCTCCTTCCCATCTGCCAACTGGGCGGAACAAAGTGGGGTGAATGGTCCTAGAGCAAACAGGTCCTGCAGGGCAGTGTCTGCACACTGCGGTCCCGGGAGACATGGGAACGGATTTGAACTGTCAAACCTGGCTTCCCAGGAGCCAGGCCCAGGCTGAGATGGTGTGTGGTGTGGCGTGCCAAGGTGTGGCCAGTTCAGGATGTCCTCAGAACCTCCCGGCACCTTACCCAGTCAACCTGTCAACTGGCATGCCTTTTTTTTTCTTTAATTATGAAAAATAAACAGCATTTGTATTTCTTTTCATTTTATAAAGAAATAAAAAAGAAGAAAAAATGGAAAATCTCATAATCCCACTGAAGTTAAACACTTTGCCTTCCCTAGACCTTTCGTTCTGCACACACACATGCAGAAATATGTACCCCCATGTGCCAGTTTCAATGTATTATGTCCACCAAAACACCATTATCCTTGATGCAATCTTGTGTGGGCAGACATATTAGTGTTGATTAAGTTGGAATGTTTGGATTAGATTGTTTCCATGGAGATGGGCCCCACCCAACTGTGGGTGATAACGCTGATTAGACTATTTCCATGGAGGTGTGGCCCCGCCCATTCAGCATGGTCCTTGATTGGTTTATTAGAGCACTATATAAGCTCAGACAGAAGGCGCAAGCTTGCTACAGCCAAGAGGGACACTTTGAAGAATGCACTGGAACTGAGAGGAGCTACAGTGTACAGAGACATTTTGGAGACAGGCTTTGAAAGCAGGCTTTTGCTCCTGAGAAGCTGAGAGAGGACAAAAGCCCAAGATCAACTAAGAGTGATATTTTTGAGGAGCTGCAGCCTAGAGAGGAACATCCTGGGAGAAAGCCATTTTGAAACCAGAACTCTGGTGCAGACGCCAGCCACGTGCCTTCCCAGTTAACAGAGGTTTTCTGGATGCCATTGGCCATCCTCCAGTGAAGGTATCCAATTGTTGATGTGTTACCTTGGACACTTTATGGACTTAAGACTGTAACTGTGGAACCAAACAAACCCCCTTTTATAAAAGACAATCCATTCCTGGTGTTTTGCATCCCAGCAGCCTTAGCAAACCAGAACACCCCATTCATTTCTTTAACCAAAAAAACAGGGGGGGATCACATCATAAACCAGTATTGTCACTTGATTTTTTTTTTTATTTACTGTATCGTGAACATTATTCCACCACTTTCCTCTTGAAGGAGGTGACAGGAAATACACTCTTGGGCATCCCATGAAACTTTCACAGCAGGTCACAGAAACACTGTTCTGGAGCTAGGAACTTGGTAGCAGCAATGTAGAGAAGTACTGCACAGCACGCCACAGCACAGATGGTCGAAATCACACAAACTTGGCTTGATGCTCAAGGAGCCAAGCCCTGAAATAATGACGTTGCGAATACACATGTACGTAAAGTATATATGTTTAAACAACCTCTGGTGACACCAGAGACGCAAAGTAGCTAAACCCCTGTCTCAGTGAGAAGGCAAATGATGGGAAGATGATTCTCAGCTCATCTCACTCCTAGGGAAAATGCTGAAAAACAATAGCCCACTGGGTCTCATCAAAGGGTAAGGAAGTATTTACTTAGGGGCATAAAAACATCTGAGGGCCAGGAGACAGGTATGAACAGCATATTTAATGTTAAAATATAACTTTTAACTTGAAAAATGAAAACAAATATTGTTTCCATAATGCAAACACAGCAAAGCTAAACAGAATCTCCTCAGCAGGAGGCTGAAACATTACACAAATGTAACTACCACCAGAAAGGCATCCAGTCAGCAGAGAAAAGAAACCTAAACTGAGGGGGAAGAGTAGAAGGACTTGGTAAAACTTGGCTTGAAGACCCAGAATTTTGACATCAGCCCCGGCTACGATGGTGTCACGCAGCTTCAAGGAGGTTATGCAAGTTTTTCATTAGCTCCCCGAACCCTAATTTGGTAGCCTCATTTTCCTATCTGTATTTCATGGCATGAAAAAGGTGACTAAGGAGCAAAACCAAAGGAGAACAGCTTTTTACTGGCATCACGTTTGTGTAACAATTTTGGACAGAGGCTTTAAATTAAGACTCTCCAGGCCAACATTCTAAAGCCATAAATCAGACTGAAAGCGAGACACAGAAAGTGGAAGGGGAGCATCCCCAGGGGCAGAACGAGTGCTGGGCCTGACACCTGACATCACACCACTGGGGATCCCGGAACCCATGGAATTGGGGGAAGGAGCCATCTAGAACGAGATGGAAACCCATGGTTTGGGCCCGTTGATGGATTTCTAGAAACCCTTGGAGACTGTTCTGAAATGTTGACAGCTTCCAGAGGAGCTGCCTGAAGTTCTATGGAGAACAAAATAAAAAATGATAAAGTTTCCTAATTTGAAAAAATGTTCCAGCAGAAGGGGCATAAAATTAGAGAAAAGGCTACATGGAGGGTTTACTACTTTCAACCACATAGTTCTTACAAGTCCAGATACCCTCAAAGAGAGACACAGGAATGTTTGTAACAATAGCATTAACCATTTACAAGTACACCATTTTCCTTCTCAAAAAGAGAAAATCTCCCTTAAAATCACCTTTCACTAATAATAAAAATTAATATTCATGGAGTAATGTTTGCCAGGTGATATACTAAGGGCTTGACTTACCTAACCTCTTTGTCCGTGTGGTGAGGACATTATTATTACACCTATTTGGTAGAAGAGAGAGATGAGGTTTGGAAAGATTCATGAATTTTCCCAAATTTATTCACCCCCGAGAGAGGAGAGCTGGAACTCCAGTCGAGGACTTCGGATCGTCAAGCCTGCTTTGCTAATCCCTAGATATCACTGCCTTTAACCATTTGCTCTAAGGGAAAAAAAAATTACCTTTGTAGTGTGAAGTTTCTCTAGGTCAGTTTTATTGCAAGCTAACCCAGATCTGCTGCATGCAAAACCAAGCATGTAAAAAATCAGAGTTGCCCATTCAACGTGGCACATCTTCTAATCTAATTATTTGTTTTCAGCTTAAGCACACTACAAATCGTACTCGTGCCTAAGTACTTTTCTCTCTGACTCTGAACTGGAAAATGTAAAGCCAAATTTGTAACTCACCCTCTATTACACAGCTGTCAAACAAATAATAATAGCCACCATCTATTTGAGTGCTGACCACGTGCCAGGCTTTGTACCAGGTATTTTCCTGGCATGAACTCACTACAAACTCATTTGAGCTTCGCAGATAGGTGCTACTATTATTATCCTCACTGAACAGGGGAGCTCACAGAGACACAACCAGGCTGAGTAATTTGCTCAAGGTCATACAACCAGGAAGCAGCAGAGCTGGGATTCGAAACCATGCACTCTGCCCATCCTTACCCCTCCACCCTTATGCTCTTCACCTCTCTGCGATATCATCTTTATTGCCACAGGTTAATCTGACCCCTGGATTTTTAGGCTGACCTATGTTTTTCTTTCACAAAGTGTCTAGATTGTTACAAAATGGTCCCCAGAGAATTAGACCTACCCACATCGATGGCCCTGTATAGACTCTTCCATTCTGATTTGCGTTGTCCAACAGAACGCGGCAGAGGTGATGCTCAGCGACATGCAGTCCAGGCATTAAAAGGCCTTGCTGCATCCATTTTCACCTTTTTTGGAAGCCACCCTGAGACCAGCCAGCCAGGAGGCCGGTCCAGCCCAGTGGAGGTGAGAGGCCGTCAAGAGGAAAACCGAAGAGGCTCGTGCCGGACGTGTAAGCAAAGTCATCTCAGACATTCCAGCCCCTTTTGTCCTCCAACTGGATGAGTCCAGGAGGGGGTTCGGGTAAAACCAATCAAGGAACCACCGAGCCAGCTCAGAGAAACATTAGAAATAATAAGCTATTTTCATAGCGACCCATTCAGTTTTGAAGTGCTTTGTCACACAGCAATAAATCACTGAAACCCCTAGACTTGCTCAACTCCTCAATTATCAGTGAGTATTGTTGTAGCCCCTCAAGCCCTTTGACCAATTTATCATTCAATCAATTACTCCCTCAGCACTTCTCCAGATGCCACACAAATGCTAATTAGTAAGTACTGAGGGGCATATCTGAGGACCCAGAAGCCAACCCATCCCAGGAGCCATTGTCAACCTCTGCCCATCTCAGTCACCTCTCATGTGAATCCATCAGTTTTCCCAGATACCAAGAAGTCAGCTTCTAGAATGCAAGAGTGCAAGACAGGGGTCTCTTTCAAGAGTCTCTCCATGACCATCAGCTGTGAGAGGGAGCTCCCCAGAAGTGGGCACTCACTGTTCTGAAACACTCAACCTCAGCTTAGGAAAATTCAGGGAAGAACGACAAGATTAGATGGTTTGGCCTGCTATCTCTGAGATCGGGCCAGGACCATCTGTAATCACTTGGACAGCATAAACATCAGGGGGGAGGTAGCAAGCAGGGCTGCCCAAGGGGGTGTGGGAATGGATGAGCACACATTCATACGCACTCACACATACCCACCCACTATGGTCCTATCACTGGGAAGGGGCAGAGAAGAAGTGGAAGCCAGTCCATTCCCCACCCCAACCCTTGGCAAGGGGTGGTTTAAGTTTCACTCACAAACCTCTAACTGACTAAGAAAAGAAATAGAACAGAAAGTGCTCTGTAGAAGAAACAAAACCCCAGTCCAGCCTTTGCCACCAGAAATCACACAGCACCCTATACCATCAGTGACACAGCCCCAGCGCTAAGCAGGACCCAAGTGGAATGGGGAGTGGGCAGGGAGGGAGACAGGAGAGAGAACCAGGTGGAAACAGACAAATACAAACCACCTTCAGGCCCAGGGCATGGGTTCTTTTGCATCCAGCCAAGACAGGAACAAGCACA
>PVKY010003934.1:0-20360 GCA_004027775.1 Bradypus variegatus
TCCAGCTTCATTCCATTGTGGTCTGAGAAAGTGCTTTGTATAATATCAATATTTTTAAATTTGTTGAGACTTGCCTTGTGCCCCAACATATGGTCTATCCTAGAGAATGTTCCATGAGCACTTGAGAAAAAAGTGTACCCTGCTGTTGTTGGATGTAGTGTTCTATAAATGTCTGTCAAGTCTAGTTCATTTATCATACTATTCAACATCTCTGTTTCTTTAGTGATCCTCTGTCTAGATGTTCTGTCCATTGATGAGAGTGGTGTATTGAAGTCATTTTTATTTTTATTCTTGTTCTGATTCTTTCTGATGTGGAGAAAATGTTCAGAAATAGATTGTGGTGATGAACGCATAACTAGATGATCATACTGTGAACAGTTGACTGAATACTATGGATGATTGTATGTTATGTGAGTGTGTTTGAATAAAACTGAATTTAAAAAAAAATTAACTCAAAGTGGATCAAAGATCTCAATATAAAAGACAGTTCTATAAAACTCCTAGAAGATGACGTAGGGAAACATCTTCAAGACCTTGTATTAGGCAGCCACTTCCTAGACTTTACACCCAAAGCACAAACAACAAAAGAAAAAATAGATAAATGGGAACTCCTCAGGATTAGAAGTTTCTGTACCTCAAAGGAGTTTGTCAAAAAGGTAAAGAGGCAGCCAACTCATTGGGAAAAAATTTTTGGAAACCATGTATCTGACAAAAGACTGATATCTTGCATATATAAAGAAATCATACAACTCGACAATAGCACGGACAGACATTATAAAATGGACAAAAGATATGAAAAGACAGTTCTCTGAAGAGGAAATACAAGTGGCCAAGAAACACATGAAAAAATGTTCAGCTTCACTAGCTGTTAGAGAGATGCAAATTAAGAACACAGTGAGATACCATCTCACACCAATTAGAATGGCTGCTATTAAACAAACAGGAAACTACAAATGCTGGAGAGGATGTGGAGAAATTGGAACTCTTATTCATTGTTGGTGGGACTGTATAATGGTTCAGCCACTCTGGAAGTCAATCTGGCAGTTCCTTAGAGAAGTAGAGACAGAGTTACCCTTTGCTCCAGCGATTGCACTTCTCAGTATATACCCAGAAGATCGGAAAGCAGTGCCACGAACAGATATCTGCATGCCAGTGTTCATAGCGGCATTATTCACAATTGCCAAGAGAGGGAAACAACCCACATGTCCTTCACTGTCACTTAAGAACCGGAAAGCTGCCCTATATTTCATTGGCAGGATCTTAATCACGTGGGCAAAGCCAGCTGCCAAAATACTGGAAATGTAGCCTTTCTTTCAGGTTGGTCTTGTGCCAGGGTAAAAATCAGGGCCTCTACTACAATGTAAAAAGAGGAGAAAGAAATAACTGGCAGTTTTCTGCCACTGCCATCCGCAGCAGCCTCTCCTCCATCCCTGGAATACCCAATCCCAGCTCGAATGTGAAAAATCAGTACTCGACAACGGAATGTCAGTCCTGCCCAGGAACAAACTTGAGGCAAGGCTCAAGAAGAATGGGCAGCGAAAAAGTTTTCCCAATCTCTGTACAGCATTTGCGGGAAACCAGTTCGAGGCGCCCCGTAGTCATGGAAACCGATCGAATTAAGTATTTCCATAACTAGCGAGGGCCAGCAGCAGAGCGGGGGTGTGGGTTGTTAGTGTGTGTGTCCCGGAAGTACTTCCCAGGCGTCCTACCGAGGCAAGATGGCGGCGGTGCAAATTGCAGACTCCGTGCCGTGCGGGCCCCCGCGGGAAGCGGCACGGGAGCCTCCCCCAAAGCAGGGGGCTGGGTTCCGCCGCCTGTGGGCCAGACTCTGCGCCCTGCGCGCGGACGACAGCAGCTCTGCCCGCACGGAGATCCACCTGCTCTTCGACCAGCTCATCTCCGAGAACTATAGCGAGCACGGCGGCGTGGCCCCCGAGGTAGGTGGTGCGCGCGGTGGAGAGAAGGGTGCGGCGCCTGCTCCCCAGTCCCACCCCTCGGAGATCCTAGCTGGTAGCTCTCGCCTGCCTGTCTGGGCTATTCCCAGCACACACACCCCTCCTCGGATTACTTAGTTCCAAGCTCGGCTGCGCCTTCCCACCGTGGCACCGTCTCTGCCTTTCTTCTGGAAGATCTTGCAGTGCTTGGCAAACTCCTCTTTCAAAACCTAGCTTGATGGCTTCTGCTGTGATCACGCCTTTGGTGTCATCCCTCCCCCACTTTCTGTCTATGCACCCAAAACACTTTGTACATAAAATTCATTATTACCGTTTATTAAGTATATGACACAGTGTCCACCTACTGTACTAAGAGCTCTAGCTCCCACGGTTCCAGGAATCCTACAACGGGGGTATTATTAGATCTCTTTTACTATGGAAAATACTGAAGCGCAAAAGGATCATTATCATATTGTTGGTAAATAGCAGAGCTGGAATTGGGACCTAAGTCGGTCGTAAAGCCGCCGCGTTTTCTGTGCGTCCATGCCAGCTCCTCCTCCTCTGTCATTTCTTTAGACGCTCTTTTCACTGTCTGCGAAATCTTACACGCTCACGTCAGGTCTTCGATATCCCTTGTGTTGTGATGATTGCTGAAATCCCTGAACTCTGGACCCAGTCTTACCATTGCCTTCTGGTGCTCACAGGCAACTCACACTTGACAGTTGCTAAAACGAGCTTCTTATCGCCACACACACACTCACTCATCCCCAACCCATCCCACCTTCCAGCACATATAGACTTGCATGCAGTCCACCCAAATCACTGAAGGCACATACACCGGAGTTACCCCTGATTCTTCCTTTTTCTTCGTCCCGGTCCTATCCATCTTTGAATTCTTCAGAATCCGCGTCATAAATATTTCTCAGTCCATCCCCTCCTCTTCTTCCCACTGCCAGTGCCTGAGGGCCTCAGGCAAGATGCCTCTTGCCTGGAATATTTCTGCAATCTCCTAACGGATCTGCCTCCAGGCCAGCCCTTCTCCTAACCATTCTTTGTTTTGCTACCAGAGTGATCATTTCTTTAGTGGGGGAAAAATCTGATTGTAAAAGTAAAAACCTTATTTGGGAATCTCTTCAGAATGTATTGGTAAATGGTCAAACCAAGTTGCAGAACAGTTCATATAGCATGAGACCAATATAAGGAAGGGGAAAAGGGAACTTTAAAATATGTGGTTTATGTATGCAATGAAAAGGGTCCAGAAGAGTTCACAGCCAGATAGGGTAATTGTTAGCGTATTGCTGGGTAGCAGAGTGGGGTTGAGGGGATAGTGAAGGGAAACTTTTCCTTTATTTGTATAATTTGATATTTTAGCAACAAAAATATGTACCTTTCCAGTCCACTCTCCTGCCATCCCTCCTTTTGTGTCCTGTGTACTGTCATTTAAAACTTACTGTTTTTCAGGAACCTAATGGTGTTTCATATATCCATGTCTTTGCACACTTCATTCCCTTTCTTGCAATATCCTTTGATGCCTTGTCTGGCAAATTTTCTACTTATCCTTTAAAGCTTTCCAGATTCTGCTTAAAATTGCTTCCATGAGACCTTTTGAACTACCATTTCCCCCCCTCCAGCCTCCAGTTTGTGCTCTGTAGAGTTTATAGTTAATTTTTTAGCATCTAATTCAATTTGTTTTCATTATTTGTGGGCATTTCTGTCTTCCTCACTAAATTATGAGCTCTTTGAAGTTCAGGAACATGCTTTGTGGGTTTTTTGTTTTTTTTGTTTCACTTTTGGAGCCCAAGAACCTAGAACAGTACCTGACACTTAGTAGGTGTTCAAAGCCTCTTTATTTGGTAAACATCAATGGATGAATGAGTAGTATGATTTGCAGATTCCTCTTCTCATAGAATTCCCTAGTTTTCATAGAATCCATACAAGTGTCATTTTTAATTTTCCCCATGATTTTAAAAATCTGCTTGCTTTTGCTTATTTTTGCATCAGTGCGTGCTTTTGTATTCTGGAAGCTTTTCTTTGTTTAATTGTACCATCTCTACATCTGTAGAGATTCTGAAGTGTTTAGCCTGCCAAAACCATATTGATTCTTTTATTCTCTCTTTGGTACTATCATTTCAATTTTGTCCTACTTTCTGCCTCAAACTTCATCTTTCCCCATTCCTGGGTGTGAATACCATTTTTTCCCACTTGGCTGTTGTTGCAAAATCTCTACTTGGTTGATAGAAATGTCACCATTTTCTTTGTCTTTTTGCTTTTTGGTTTTTTTGTTTTCTGTGTTTTGTTTTTTTTTTTTTTTTGGTAGGATGTCAGTGCTCTTCTTGTCCAAGCTTGCCGACTGGTGCATCTTAACCAGAATCATCTTGTCAGCAAAGTGTCTCAGCTTATTCACCATTTACTTAACAGATTACAGGTAATCATGTGTGTAATTTTAGAATTCAGATTGTGAAGTTTGAGAAGAAATAAATACCTTTTGAAATACTACATCTGTGGTAGGATCGATAAGCCTGTCTTTTGAGAAGCTGTAAGAAACCTTGCTTCAAGGTCTGACCAAAAGACGAAAAATATTCTACACAATTCTAGAATTTTGTCCATTGGAGGCATTTCTTTCCGTTTGGTTCAAGTTTCTATTTGAGGACCTCATCCAGGTCCCCCCAGTCTTAGAATTTTTCATGGAAGATCTATCTACTTAGATACATCTAAGAATCAATTGCAATGATTGCCCCTCATCCATCCTTTCCACCAATATGTGTTCCCCTTTCCTGCAGCTACCATTTTTATGGTCTACTTTTGATCTTCATAAACATAAAGAGTAGTTTGGGGAAGAGGGTGTACCAGGATAACAAGACTCCAGTTCTTTATATCAAGGTCTGGCTGTATCTCCCCCTTTCTACAGAACCTTTTTTACAAATTGCTAAATAAATTAAATATCTTTTTGAGAACAGTTGAGAAATTAAGACTATTACCACATGAGATAAAGTACATGAATGTAGTTAAAAGCACAAAACATATCAATTAGCATTATATTAGTTAGGATGCTTTTGGCTACAAGAAACAGAAAATCCAACCCTGCTTAGCTACACAATTAAAAAATAATTATCTCGTGTCACAAGTCCCAAGAGAGGGAACTCTTGGGGTGCTCAGGAATAAGACGCTCACTGGCATCTTTGCACTCTGCCATCCTCAGTGTGGAGGTTATCCATGGCTAGCGTCTGTCACAGTCATAAGATGGCAGCCTTGATTCCAGGCATAGTGTGTAAAATAAATAAATAACATCCAGCAGAAACAAAAGAATTGTTTTGTGTCTCTTTCTTTAAGAGTGAAGAAACTTTTGCATGCCATTCTCCAGCAGACATCCCTTGATATCTACTGGGGAGACCGGGGTCATCCCTCTAAACCATTTTCTGAGCAGGGGAATGGTATTACCATAATTGGCTTAAACCAGTGGGTTCAACCTTGGTTGCCCATTAGAATCACCTGAGGCTGTACCCAGGTATCATGTCCAGCCAAAGTCAGCTTACATCAGGGTTTCTCATCCTCCTCACTGTGGACAATTTGGACCAGAAGATTCTTTGTTGTGGACAGTTGTCCTGTGTATTATAGGATGTTTAGCAGCCTCCTTGGCCTCAACCTACTAGATGCCAGTAGCATCCCTCCTATTAAAAACCAAAATGTCTTCAGAATTGCCAAATGTGCCCTGGGGGGAAGCACTCCCAGTTGAGAACTGCTGTCTTAGACTAATTAGGACTTTCCCCTGGGTCTTGTGTGGGAGAGGTGGGCATCCAAATAAAACCACGACTCTGCCAGTAGAGAAAGGAGTCTGCTACATGTGACTTCATAGATGAAATTGGGCTGTTTTAACAAGGAGAGTTTTTCAAACTGGTAGCAATATAACCCAGAGCAGGGATGGCTTCTCAATGTTTACCACTGTCACGTACATCATCTTTGGAACACTGGCAACTGGAAGAATCTCTGGTCACCGGTGGTACCTACAGCCCTTAACCAACTTTCTAGCACTTGATGACATTTTGTCTAAGCTGTCCATGGATTGGTTTTTGGATTGGTGTAGCCTGTCCCAACAAGATTATAAACTGTTGAGGGTGGGAATATGCTATCTCTTCCTGTTGTCTTCTTTACAACATGCTAGAGACATAGCTATTTAGCAGATATATTTATTCACTCTGCATCTATTGAGCATATACTCTGTATTTACAGCTGACAGTGTCTTGTTAGCTTAAGGGAAAGTTATAAGGACTTTGTCAGGTTCTAGTTTGGGTGGAGGGACTAAAAGGAAAGAAGTTAGCAAATCTCTGGGGCAGAGAGAAGGCCCCTGTCTTGATCAAACCTTCAAGGCCTTTAGAGCTGATCCTGTTGACACAAAACAGATGGCAACACACACTCTTTCACACACAGCTTGATTCAGGTGAGCATGTATAAAGGATAAGAATGTTTTTTAGAACTTAGGTCATCTATATTTTTTCCTCTGTTGGTAGGTGATTGTTGATGAACAGAACCTCGATTTCCTATTGTCATATACTATCTCGGCTATACAGCAATGTAGTTCCTGGACACACGTGGAAATTCTCCAAGCTTTGGCGGCTCTGGTTTACTGCAATGGCTCAAGATGTCAAAAGGTAGTTTAAATGGATATTTTTTCATATATGTTTGCATGTCCATGAAAGATTTACATAGCAGCTAGTCTTTTGATGTTTATCTTCCCTTTAAATAAAAAATGAAATCTGTCTGAAGAGTAATGTTTCCCAGGTTTCCTTTAACCAACATTGGCTGTTATTTTGTTTTAGTACCTCCCAGACTTGCTAGGCAAATCTGGACTCTTGATGAAGTTGAGTGAACCAGCTCAGTCTGACCCTGAAGTCAGGAGAGCTGCAGTGCATTGTATGGCAAACTTATGTCTCAGGTATGTGGATCCAGTCGGGTTTTCCGATAGTAATAAGGTAGAGCCTCTCTTGCACTCTTTGTAGGTGGTTCAGTCATCTGAAGCTAGAGCCAATCTAGAAAAATAATATACTTTGCATTTCCTATTTCTTTTGTTAATAAGATCATCTTTTATTGTTTGTTTTTTATTTCAATATTGTTTTTAAAGAAAGCTTATAAAGAACTGAAAGAAAAAATAGACCAGGACCTTGTCCCTAAATTATGGCAAAAGTGATATGTGATTGCAATATGTCAAAATTTTGTTTTCTATTGGTATAAATTCTAGCCATATTAAGTCATTTAGAAGGATATGTTTATATGAATTTAAGCTCTGGTGCAATTTATCTGTCAAGGCCAGTTTCTTCTAAGAAAATGGAATCAATCCCAGGTGCTCAGTTTTAGATTCATACAATAAAAAATGAACAGCACAGACTTGAACTGACTTAAGATAACATCTCTATAGAGCCCAGTATGGCCCAGTGGTTAGGAAGGCAGTTCATCTGTTCAACTCTAGCTTTATAGGACCTGTCTGCGTTATTTCCCTTTTAGAACTGAAAAGCAGAAGTGAAAAAGAT
Organism: Bradypus variegatus; assembly: GCA_004027775.1. Lineage (NCBI taxonomy): Eukaryota > Metazoa > Chordata > Mammalia > Pilosa > Bradypodidae > Bradypus > Bradypus variegatus. The sequence continues at coordinate 7,457 of PVKY010003934.1, forward strand.
TCCTCTTTCTCCATACTTCTTTCATTACAAACTTCTGAAACCTTTCTCTATGGAAATCATTCTTCCTTCTACACATGCATTCCAGCCTTGTGCCTATCCACAGCAGTAATGAATTAACCAAAGTGCTTAGTTTCCTATAATATAGGTGCATTCAGGGTATATTCCTCCTCAATTAGTCTGCATTAATACTATTTTTAATTCTTACTATTTTGCAAGTCAATTTCAAAGGAGACTGAATTTCAGTTGTTTATTCTGTATGTGTTTTAGTGTGCCAGGACAACCATATTTGGATGAGCCCTACCAAAATATCTGCTTTCAAGCTTTCTTGACCACTTTACAGTCTCCAAAGTCATCTGATATGGATGATATCACATTTTGCATGGTAAGTGGGAATATCACTGATCCTGTGAATGTTACGAATGTATTTGGAAGCAGCAGCAGAACAGAGGCTGTTACTAAAGAGGTGAATTTGGTTGCTATATTAGCTCTGTCTAGAAATGTAGGAGTAAGTGGAACATTTATAACCCAAAAGAGTAAAATAATACATTTTGGATTTAAATCACAACAAACTGGTTTTGTTGATTTGCTTCTTTGTTTGCTTTTTTATTTTTGTTTTGTTTTTTTTTCAATTCCAGGTTAAAAAATATGTCTTTACTTTTTTCCCCTCCTGACTCAAAAAGCAATACAGTTTCAGACTAGCCTATAAGAGGGAAAGGAAGGAAATGAATTTCAACAATATCTGCAATATTTATTTCTTTAAAAAGTTTTCTTTTAAAAATTTTCTGATGCAAATATGACAATTTGTTAGCATTTATTAAATCCAAAGTGACAAATTTTGAACATTACAATCTAACTTTGTGGAAGTTTCTTTCATTGTGCTTCCGTTTCCGTACCCTCTGGGAACAATTTATTCTATATGCCCCAGATTTTTTCTGTTTAAATGAGCATATTTTTAAATTTTTAGTAGAATCATATTATATATGCTGTTTTTCAGCTTACTCTTTTTTTTTTGGACATCTTTTCAGTACCCATTGATGTTCCCCGTGCTTACTAACTGCTGTAGCTGGAAGACCTTATATTAAGGTCTTAAGTATATTAGTTAACTTACATTAGTCTTAACTATATTAGTTAAGTCTAGCAAGTTACTTAACTTCTTAGAGCCTCCTTGTTCCTCATCTCCGAAATGGTATTAATAAGGTTCTTATGTAGAGTATATGAAATAAATCATTTAAAGTGCTTGGCAAAGTGCCTACCAAAATTATAGTTGAGTTTCACCATTTAGCCAAGTGTTAGCTTCTTATATCACCATTGTCATAATCATCATAACTGATGGAAATTGAAGTTTTTTTCATCTTTTCCACTATTTCAAATAAGGCTACAGTTCATCTCTTCCCCACATGCGTAAGGACAGAGTCCTTTTATAAACAAGATAAGTTAGAAGTCAATCTTGATCAGAATTCCTCTCCAGAAACCAAGTTCTTACCATCTATCATGTGCACCCACGTACATTCCTATGCCTTTAAGAGCTGAAGAGGTTGCCATATTATAGAGCTTCTCTAACTACTATTCCCACTTCTAATATCTGGGGCTACGTCTTTTTCATTCCTTGCCATATTCTTCCTACTAAGCAGCTCTCCTTTTTTTTCTTGCTTGCCATTTGACATGCTGATTTATAAGCAGGTACAATAAGAGCACTCTTCTAGAAAAGATCTTCATCTGTCTCTTTTTTTGCTATCTAAGGGTTTTTTCATCTAAAGACTTTTTCTTCTCCATCCTAAATGGTACAAAAAAGTTGATACCTGAACAGTCACATTTTATTCTGCCTTCTAACTTGGTCTCCTCCTCTCCTCCTTGCCCCTAGCTGTTACAAAATGCATTGAAAGGTATACAGTCACTTCTAAATGGTGGGAAGATGAAACTGACACAGACTGACAAACTTGGAGCTCTTCTAGCTGTACTAAAGGTAAAGGCATTGCTTATTTAAACCCCGAGTCCTCATTATGGCTAGTGTCTTTCCTATTCAAACCTTTATGTCATCACCCTCAAACTAGCCTTCTTTATTTTTTTTTAATTTTTATTTTTACAAACACTCCCCCATATCCCCTCCCACCATCCCCTTGCCCTCTCCTCGCAACCTATGATCTGCTTTCTATCTGCGAATTTGCTATTTCTAGTTATCTCTTATAAGTGATGTCAGACAATTTTTGTCTGCATGTGCCATGCTCATTTCACTGAGCATAGTGTTTTCAAAGTTTGTCCATGTTGCAGAATGTCTCATAACTTCATTCTTTCTTATGCCTGAATAATATTCCGTTGTGTGTCTGTACCATATTTTGTTTACCCATTTATTTGTTAATGAGCACTTGGGTTGTTTCAACTTTTGGCTATTGTGAATAATGCTGCCATGAACATTGGTGTATGAGACCCTGTTTTCAGTCTCTATAAAGTTAGCCCTAAAATTTTATATCTTAAGAGAGAAAACTAAAATGTTCACATTCAAGCATACTTAAAATTAAGAACAGCAAACAATAAAATTCAATTTAGCAAATGTATCAAAATTTTAAATTTTTATCTATAAATATTAATTTGGGAGGAGAAAAGGTTTTGAGGTATGATCTGTAGGTTAATTAACTTAATTATAGATTATCTTGATTCTGCTTGTACTTGAAAGAAGAACCAGTCTTCTCCTTGGCTTTCTTTTCCATGTAGCAGGCAGGCTGATCAAAAGGTGACAGCAGGTTGCCATCTTTTAGTTTCTGAGCCTGCCAGCCAGTGCGAAAGTCAAGTCAGCCTTTCTGGGGACCCAGCTAAATTCAGTTCAGCCATGAAAGAGTAGGAAGCTTAGACCGCAGGTCTAAACCATGTACACTAATCTAATTTTTTCTTGGATAAAAACCAATATTTTAATTCTTGCCCTGTACTTTCTCCCCTACTCCCAAATAGATAAATAGATAAATAGATAATATCCTAAATAGATAATATCCTAATAGATAATATCCTAATAGATAATACTCCCAAATAGATAAATAGATAATATCCTAAATAGATAATATCCTAAATAGATAAATAGATGGCTAGTTATAGAGATAGATAAGATAAATAAAATGATAGATTGTTAAAAATAATATATATGGAGAGAAAGATAAAATAATTGGATTAAAATGGATAATTTTTTTAAATTAACAGATGAAAATAAGTCAGTAAATAAATAAATTAAAATCATACTTAACTTGATCTGGCCAAACCTTGCTGGAAGCCAGATGAGATTGAATTCTCTTAAGCCCTTAATGTTAGAGGTATCTATTTTCTGTCCCATTTTTATTTCTTTAATAAGCTTCTAAACATTAATCTGATCATGTAAGTGATTCAGAACATGGTAGATAATTCTGTTTTATGATTCGTGATTTTCGTATCACATGTGTTTTTTTCTTAATCATCATTATTAGAAATCCATGTTTCATGGACTCCCTGGACTAAACATAGAGATGCCCATGGTGTTATACCCAACTCTGCTTCCTCAGTATGATGGGCGACCACCTGCCAAACCACAGCAATCAGAATCCAGCACTTCTCGACCAACTGGGGTACATTTCTGTCCATTTATATTTAAGTTGTAGATTGTTTTTTATTGCTCTGTGTCTTCTATGATTTGCATTTCAATTTACAGTTTTTAGCATAGTAGATTTAAATTTATCGGACTACTGAAAAATAGCAGTTAAAGCATCTTATACTTCTAAGAGGTATAGGCAGTGTAACAGCTGAAAAATGTGCATTCATCCATACACCTGAAGCCAAACATCCTCATCTCAAAATTGCGTAAGACCAGGGGTCGGCAAAATTTCTACATAAAGGAGCAGATAGTAAATATTTCAGATCTCATTTGTAACTGTCAACTATGTCACTATAGTGCAAAAGCAGCCATAGACAATATGTAACAAATGGATACGACTCTAGCCCAATAAAATTTTATTTACAGAAACAGGAGGTGGGCTGCATTTGGCCTTCAGGTCATAATTTGCCAGTCCTCTCTAGACCTTTAGAAACCTACCTGTCATTCAGCTCACCTTCTCCATACTCCCTGCATTCATCAAATTTCCCAGCATTTCCAGATAGCTGCCTCCTGTTCCTGTGAGAGAACCTAGAGCACATAGTATCACATCCTAAAATATAATACCTGATAATATAATTATAACTAAAAATTCATTTATTTACTTATTCAACATTCACCGATGTCTGCTATGTGCCCGACATTGTGCTTGGTCTTAAGTTTGGGGGTGAGGGGAGGAGAGAAATGGATAAATAAACAACTACAATGCACTATCATGATTTCTTTCATCAGAATATTCACAGGGTACTCTGGGAACACATTCAAGGCACCCAATCCAAATGGAGGAGTAAGAGGAGACTTGTAAAAAGATGTGGTGGCTAAACTGAGACTGAAGTGATTAGTAGGTAGAGAAGGAAGGAAGAGTTTCATTCCACAGGAACAGAAGGTACATAAACATGGAAAATGAGAGGGTACATAGCCCATTTGTTAACCATTAGAGCTAGAGTTCCAGGTGTTTGGATGGGAAGGTGGATCAGAGGCCAAGTCAAACCACAGAGTTTGGGTTTTTAACTTTAAGATGGTGGAGATTTATTAAAGAATCTTATGCAGGGTACTGATGTGATCAGATTTTGCTCTGGTAGCAAGTGAAAGGGTGTGAGTCTGGATCCCCAATAAGTAATCCAAGGTAGAAGTGATAAGGACTTTCCTTCCCCAAGGCTAGAGATTTTGGGAATGCCAAGAAGGACACAGATTCCAGAGATATGTGAACCTCAGAAAGAAGGAAGTAGGGAAAAGGAAAAAAACTGGCTTTTAATTATTTTCTACATCTGTAAAGCCTCGGTGCCCTTAACGTGCACTGTATGTAATGGGTTAACATGCCTCCTGGGCATCTAGAATGATATTAGCTATGTGTCTTATTTGGGAGAACTGAGAAAATAGTCACTCAAATCATTTTCTGTAGGCCTTAATTCTCTTGCAGAATCCCGGTTGAGAAAGGCTGAGTGCTTTCACAACAACTGTGCAAGGTAGGCAGTATTAGCTTTATGCTTACAGACAAGGGTGATATAGCTCAGAGAGGTTAAATGATTTGCCTACAGTTCACAGAGGTAGAATTTAAACTCAGGCCACATGTTTTCCTCTGTCTCATGCATTTCATACCTTGTTTCTTACAGTCCAGTAGGGTGTGTGTAAGCACTTAGCATAGTACCTGACACAGGTATTAAGTAAATATAACTTTTTTTCCTCCTTTCCTCTTTCTTCTAACTATGCAGTTGGGGACATAGGCAGCAGTTATCAACTGAGAAAGTACCAGTGATTTGGTTAAAAGCTGTTTTGAAATGGCTATCATGTATATTTTTTCATTTGCTCTCAAATCAGAATAAAAAGAAAAAATCAAAAGTAAAACCAAAGAAAGTCCAGCATGGAGATGAGGAGGAAGACGAGTCCAGTGGGGAAGTGGGAGTGTCCGCAGTCGCCGGCTCGGGCGCAGGGAGCCTGCACGAAGGGGGCGCCCAGGGCTCCTCCTTGGGCATCCAGAGTCTGACGTTAAATGGGAGTGGAGCTGCCGGAAAAGATCGAGTCTCCTCATCCTTCTCTTCCAGTTGGAAAAGGGTCAGCAGTAGTGAATCAGACTATTCTGATGCTGAAGGAGGCATGCAGAGTAAAATGAGGTAGTAGTTTTTTGTAATATTTTCATAGTTTACAGTCAAATTACATCTGAATGCTGCATGTGATTTAACCTGAAGATTTGAGTTCATTTTTGTGGGTTTTGCATTGCTCTGAACATGCCTTGCTCTCTTAATCTGCCCTCATATATGTTGTTCCTCTGCCCAGAATATTCTTTCCCTCACTTTTTTGCCTTTTTTGTCTTGTTAACCACTACTTATATTTAGAATGAGCGCAACAGTTATCTCTTATGAGAGGCCTGTTCTAACCCCACTTTCTGGATTAAGCACCCCTCCTATGTGATCCTTTCTTACCTCTACCTAAGTGTAATCATAATGTGTTATGGTTATTTATTTAACGGGTCATCTCTGCCACTAGTCAGCTTGACAAGGACAAGGGCTTTGTTTTTGTCTGCCAGCCTCTGCACAGTGCCTGACACTCAGTACATACTTGGTGAATGAGTGACTGGATGAATGAATGGATGGACGCTCTGCAGTGTTTCATATCTGACACTAGTTTCATCAGAATGTTAACCTTTACTCTTGTCTACTTAGGTTTTTGATTGTTGGCCTTATTAAGTTTGATAGATAAGCAGATTGCTTTAACATGTTTTGCTCATGTTTGAAAAAATATTTTCAATTTATTACTTTGGCATTTTTAGGACTTATTGAGAATGTTTCATTTCTCAATGTATCAGATAAATTGACTGGAATAAGTAGTATTTCATGTTGGCATTTTTTAAAACTTTTATTAAGGACTTTTTGCCTTCTTTCTCTTTGATATTAAAGGGCTTACCAAGCCAAAGTTCGCCAAGGAGCATTAGCTTGTTTTCTTTCTACTATAAAATCGATAGAGAAAAAAGTTCTTTATGGCTACTGGTCAGCCTTTGTTCCTGATACACCTGAGCTTGGAAGCCCACAGTCTGTGTCCTTGATGACTCTTACATTAAAAGATCCTTCTCCAAAGGTAAGAACCCTTTTAAGTTCTAAGCTTTATAATGGAAAGGAAACATTTACAAATCTCCAGTTTTCTCTTACCTGAACACTGCTCTTACTAGTATGAACTCAAGTCCTGACTAGAGAACCAGTGGACAGACAGGAAGATAGGACATGGGCTTGTGTGAATAATAGGCAGAGAAAAGTACCAAAAATTACTTTGAGGTAACCTCCTGCCCCAGAGCTTGCTTGAAGCCCGAGCAGGCTGAGTTATAACTTTGTGTCTCCTTTGATCTTCATTGATGCATCTCTGCCTCTCTTCCTTTTATTAAAATGTTGATTGCAATGTTATTTACAACAGAAAAAAAAGTCAACTGAATTTATCATGGTACATAATGATTTTGGAGATCGGAAGGCTTAGAAATATGCTTATAATGTTTTGTGAAAATATAGGGTATAGAATTATATATATGGTATGATCACTCCTCTGGTTTTTTTCTTTCAACTTGCCTATATTTTTTCAAATCACTTGTGATAATATTTACATGTTTTTAATGACAGCAAGTTAATTTTTTAAAAAGAAGAAAAAATGGCTTGGCAGTTACAAATAGCTCTAGCAAGATATTCATGGCTAGTGAAATACTGGATTCTTCTGGGACATGTTAACTTCTGTCTGGAAGTTAGACTCTTAATCAGATAAGGAAAGTAGTCTGCTATTTAGGTTTCTTTTACAATAATGAACATTAAAAAGTCATGCTGTCCCTCCACAATGGGACATGATTCCTAGGGGTGTAAGTCTCTCTGGTAACGTGGGACTTGACTCCCAGGGATGAGCATGGCCCTGGCATCATGGGATTGAAAATGCCTTCTTGACCAAAAGGGAGAATAGAAATGCAGCAAAATGAAGTTTCAGTGTTTGAGTGATTTCAAATAGAGTCGAGAGGTCATTTTGGAGGTTATGCTTATGTATTATATAGATACTCTTTTTTAGTTTCTGGTCTATTAGAATAGCTAGAAGGAATTATCTGAAACTGTTGAATTGTAATGCAGTAGCCTTGATTCTTGATGATGATTGTATAACTATATGGCTTTTATCGTGTGACCTTGTGATTGTGAAAACCTCATGACTGACACTCCCTGGATTCAGTGTATGGGCAGATGAGCAATAAAATAAAGACAAAATATATATATAAATAATAGGGGGAGGATTGGGGTATGGGATGTTTCAGCTGTTCTTTCTTAAAAATTTTTTATTTTAATTATTTTTGGGGGGTGTAATGAAAATATTCTAAAATTGATTGTGGTGATGCACATACAACTCTATGATGACACTGTGAGCCATTGATTGTATACTTTGGGTGGATTATATGGTGTGTGAATATATCTCAATAAAATTGCATTTAGGAAAAAAAAAGTCATGCTGAATGGCTCTTGGGAATCCTCAAGTAACCAGCTGCCTCTCAAAGTGAATAGTTTTAACTGGGTCAATAATACTAATCTTTTTCTGATTCTAAGGTTTTTCCTTTTAAAAAAAGGTGGGATGAGGGTACACTGGGACTCCCAGTGATCATCTCCTTGAATAGCTAATTATAAGAAACTTCTAGATGATACTTCAAAAGCTTTTACATGGTGACGAAAAATATGTTAGCATCAGCTATACACAAAAATGCCTTGTAAGGTATTTCAAATGCTGAGCTATGACAGGAAAACCCTGTATCCTAAGTACTTAAACCAGCAGAAATTTTTTGGATAGACTGAATCAATAAACAATGAGAATCTAGGAGAAAAATGGAAAATGAATGGTAACAAATCAATAATGAAGCTTTTCTAGTAATTGAAAGGCAAACTATGCTAAAGGTTGGAAATATGTACATTTGAAGACCCTCCAGCTGGAGAGAGCTGTCAGGAGTGGCCAAGGAGATGGTGTTGTGTGGCAAGTAGCAGCCCAAGTTAGCCACTTGCACTGCACCTGCCCAGACTGAGACAATGTGGGACACTTAGGTTTGAGATAGGAATACAGAGAGGTTATGAGGTCATATACAATAAAATTGGATTGAAATAATTTTCAAGATATTTATATCTTTATATTCTTTAAATGTTTGTGTTTGACTTAAAGTGCCATGAGTAATTTTACATACTCCAAGGTGGTCCTTTCTGCCTCTTTAGTCTTTTAGATATGTTCTTGCTATTTAACTTTGGTGAATGCAAGAAATGTTATGAGAAAAAAAAGATATAGAGCTTCCTTCTGGAGGTGGCATAGTCCAGTACAAAAGCCAAACAAGATTCTGGAAAAATGGAAAAACCAGTCACCTTTAAAGAGGATTTAAAAAAAAAAATAAAGAAATTATTTAAATCAGTCAATTCCATTTAATGGCAAGTGAAATGATTATACTCAACAGATTTTTCCAGCTACTAGGTTAGATGGGTGTAAATAAGTATGGTGATCATTGTCTACAACATGGTTTGGAGCACAGTTCTGCAAACTGTCCTTAATTAATTGTGTACCAAGACATATACTAGGAGAAGGTGCTGTGGCAGATGGTGTGAATGAGAGACTTTTAAAAAAGAGTTGAAAGTACCAGTTCATATAATTGGAACGGAACCGCATTCTGGAATGATTAGCACTAGTTTAAAAGGTGGTGACCATGTCTAAAGACTGAGTGGTCATCTTCTCAGATGCTCATTGTGAGTGTAGAGTTGGATGACTGGTGCATCTCTTACCTGGGATTAAATATAACAAGAAAACAGTATGTCTTGTCATTGAAGTGCTCAGTGATGATTTCATGGCAGGCTGTGATATGACCTATCATAGATTCAACTGGAAACACAATTTTTATTAGTATACTGAGACATTTTTCAAATAGAAATGGACAGAAGGAAGGGTGATTGAACACTTTTAGTCATAACACCGACAATAGACAAAGATTATTTTCAGGAAATTGCAATATAAATGCTAGAATGGATAATTGGGAAGGAGAAAATTCAGAAATTTCCTTTAGGATTTGGCAATGTAGTAGTACTTTTATGTTCTTAAATGTTGGACATGTGCTTTAGATGTCTCCATGGGGCATGGAGCAGAATTAGCAAACAAAATAACAGATGGCAAATTTGAGAATTTCTTCTAGATTTCCTCAGATGTTACTATGGTAGATTATGGAGATATAGCAAGACTTGGTCTAAGGAACAAACTACAGGACAAGTGTTTCTCTTGGTACCTTGAGAATTTTTATCCTGACTTTCAAATTCCTTGATGATTTTTCTTTTGGAGAGCTATGAAATGTGGAAACAAATAATCTAGATAATTGATAACGTAGCTAGAAGAGAGCATGGAAAGGTTGGAATTCTTAACTGTCATGGAATAGGAGGTTATGTTTTCTTTTATATGGCCTACCAAGAACTCAAAACAGATGCCCTTGGCTTGGATGTCTCCAAATCTAAAGGGCCCTGACACAGCGTTCACATGCCTCCACCTAAAAGACAACCAAGCTTGGGAATGTGAGCCAATAAAATTAATCCTGAAGCCCTGAAGGGTCATCAGTACTTAGACAAGGCCAAAAAAAGAACAGCCAGGAGCCCTGCATTAAACCTCAGTGGTACTTATTGCCAGCACTGACTTCTTCAAAACAACACCCTTTTAGGAATAATCAGAGACCAAACGTATACTAAAAAGGAATAATGGGTTGACTGAGCTACCTCAGCAAACATTTCTGCTACTTTCTTAAGTAAAAAAATAAGGTGATTGCTTTTCTGTTTCATTAGCTTTGGGCAAGCCTTCATGTCCAAGGAGGTAAAATTACACACTAGTGAAACTGAACGCACTCATCTTGATTTAGGAGATTGAAAAGTCTTTAATCCATCATTGTAAATATTCAGACAATGAAACCTTCATCAGTAAAGTGAGCTCTCTGGAGAGCTGTACCTATTTATGGTTTGCTTGCACATCAGTTATTTCTGCTGACAAGGCTGATTAGAGCTGGTAAATAGTGTATTAAATATTGATATAAGAATAAGTGGGGGAAAAGGAATTAAAGAAACAGAATTTGAACCAGGTTCAGTATCATGTAAATAATATTTTTATAACAGCAGCGGTATATTAAAGGAAGTTAAATTAGAACTGAAAAGTATAATTAGTTATAGTACAAAATTTCTGTGTAAGTTTTTTACCTCATTGAGGAAAAATAACCAATTTCAATGACATTCCTTTTGTTTGTCATCTGTGATAGTCATGAATGCTTTTTCCCATCAGTTAATTTCTTTCCACAACTTGACTTTTAATTTTATTTGGCTTGTGAGCTGTTGGGATTGTGATTTTTTAATTACCTTCTAAAGAAATGGAGGTTTAGCATAGTATCTGCCTTTTTTATTCACACTAGCTGTGGAGTGAGTTGCTACAATCATGGGTCATGGGAATGCAAGTTCAGGGCACAACAGAAACTTTCAGCCCACGATCTCTTTATTGTACAAAATAGAGTCCAGAAAGGGCACATATCCTTGTCACCCACTTAGCACAAAGTCCGGAAGAGCAGGAGAAGTCCCATCATGGCCCATCTCCAGAGTGGCCAAAAACTGCTCCGGATAGGGGAGGATAGATGGGAGCTCCACACGCCCCGCTTTGCACTGGAGAAGAGAGACCCATCTATGCTGAGTGTGGTTTTCATCCACTTCAAGAGGAAGGGGCCCCTGCCATTACTGTTATTTTGAGCATTGGGGGACGAGGGAGAATGGCTGTTTGGGGTTTAAGGTCTGGGGGTGGGAGCAGATGAGGGCTGGGTGTTGGCCGCTTAACAGGTGTCTATGATTTTCCTAACACCAGCCATCTAATCAGGGGTTGGCAAACTGTGGCCTGTGGGCCAAATCTGGCCTACCCACCTATTTTTGTACAATCCACGACCTAACAATGATTTTTAAATCGTTTTTTTAAAAAAATCAAAAAAACAAAAAATTAAAAAGCAAACAAAAAATTCAAGAGTAATATTTTGTGACATGAGATGGAACTCAGCCACATTCATTCATTTTTTTTTTTTTACTAATCCTAGGACCACAGCCATAAATTATGCTGTCCCAGACAGCCATGTGTTTTGCCACTCTACCTACATCTTTTACTTTCCCACCTGTATTTTTTTAAAAATTGAAATATAATTCCCATACCACAAAATTCAGTAGTTTCTAGCATATTGACAAGGTTGTGTAATCATCAGCACTATCTAATTCCAGAACATTTTCATCACCCCCCTAAAAAACTCCATGTCCTTCAGCCCCCAGCTCCCTGCCCCCTTTCCCCATCCCTTGGCAACCACTAATCTATTTTCTTTGGATTTGACTATTCTGGACATTTCATAAAATGGAATCATACAATATGTGGCCTTTAATGTCTGGCTTCTTTAGCTTAGCATAATGTTTTCAAGTTTGACCTATATTGTGGTATGTATTGATCCTCCATTCCTTTTACTGGCTTAACAATATTCCATTATATGGATATACCATATTTTGTTTATTTATCCATCAGTTGATGTATATTTGAGTTGTTTCCACCTTGGGGCTATTATGAATAGTGATGCTTTCAACACACATGTAAGAATTTTTGTGTGAACATGTATTTTCAGTTCTTTTGGGTATATCCTGTAGTAGGCTGGAGACATGTTCTTAATCTTAATTCATGTCCCTGTGAGTATGAACTTACTGTAAATAGGACCTTTTGAAAATGTTTTTAGTTAAGGTGTGAACCAAGATGGGCTTTAATCCAGATTACTGGAGGTCTCTTATTAAGAGAACCCAGAAGTCACAGAAACAGAAAGGAGAGGATATGGCCATTGGATGGGAGAGAGGGATAATTCAAGAATCCCCAAGGATTGCTGGCACCAGAATGCTACAGATTTTGGAGAGAAAGCACTGACTTGCTGAATCCTTGATTTGGGACTCCTTCTAGCCTCAAAACTGTGTGCCAATAAATTTCTGATGTTTAAGCCAACCCACGATGTGGTATTTGTGATAGTAGCTCTGATAAAACTAAGACATTTACCTCAGAGCAGAATGTTGGGGTCATATGGCAACTCTATCATTAACATTTTGAGAAACTGCCAGACTGTTTTCCAAAGTGGCTGCACCATTTTACATTCCCACAACAATGTGTGAGGGTCCCAACTTCTTCACATCATCACCAGCACTTGTCATTTTTGGTTGTTGTTAACTATAACTATCCTAGTGAGAATGAAGTGGTATCACACTATGCTTTTGATTTGCTGTTTCCTGGTGACTA
>PVKY010003935.1:0-20346 GCA_004027775.1 Bradypus variegatus
GGGCCCAGTGCAGCCCTTCAGCTGCTTTGGCTTATTTTTTGCTCTTGTTTCTTCGATCAAATCACTGGATGATAAAGAGGATGATCTAGGCCTCCAGGACACCATACCAATGAGGCTCCTTGAAAAGAGAGAACTTTGCCAATTGACAATTCAAGAGAAGACAACAGCCCTTGGCCTCACACAAAAAGGCATACGTTTTTGAAATGAATGAGTGAGCATGAGTACACAGTGCAATCCAGGCTCTGGAGCAATAACACCACCTTTTAAAACAGCTGAATCTTATCCTAAGCATCTGAATTCATTGATGTCCCCTCAGCAAGATATTGGGTCAGAGTTCTTGAGTAAAGTAGGAGTATGAATTATAATGATCAGAGCAAGAGGTTCAGTTGACATTTTGCAGCAAACAGATGCAAAAGGGAATTAGATTTTGGGAATGCTCACAACTGGCAAGTTTTCTTTGGGAGTCAGCTGGAGGAAGTCCTCCTGGTGGTTGGCTGAATGTGTGGGAAATGGGGGATTAGTGTGCTGCAGCAAATTCTCACTAAGGACCCTACTGCTTGTGATTAGAGAAGATTGGCCATTAGCTGGATAGGAAAGAAGCTTGTTCTTCTGAAAGGTGAAGCCCATATGAACCCATATTTACCTTAAATAAAGGTGTGTACTTTTAGCTTTCTCAATGATGTATTTAAAGACTTCAGTTATTCTACAGACTCTTAGGTATTCTTGAAATGACTCTATTTTCTATGTGCATATTTTAAGAAGCAGCAGGGGTGACCATCTTGTCCTGGTTTGCCCAAGACTTTCCCGAATTTAAAACTGAACGTTCCACATCTTGGGGGCACTCCTAGACCCAGATAAACTGGGACAGTTGATCAACCTAGAAGCAGCTGTGGTAGGAGCTCTTAATATGAAGTCAGGCATCTGTGCCAACTAGCTGGATCACTTTGGACAAGTTGCTTAATCTCTCTAAATTTTCCTTCTCAGAAAAATAGAGAAAATGTTGATTTCCCAGGTTGTTACATAGATTCAGCTAGTTAATGGATCTAAAACACTCAGCAAAGTGTCTTCCACACAAGAAATGTGCAATGCATTTTTCTTTTCTGAAAAAATAGTCTGTCTACCATCTTGGTTTTTACATTTTTCTGTTTTTTAAAAGCAAACTCTCAAAGTAAGTGGGAGACTTTACCCACTGCAAAATCTTGGGCAATTTCTGTTCTAACTTGTTGAACTGTCTCTTTGGCTTGGCAGTGTGGCTGGATGGGAGCTTCAGATCGCTCTTGATTATGTCCAGAGCCAATGGCTTGACACTGGTTTGGCAGCCTAGGCTATCCAGAAATGCCTGTCTTCCATGAGGGGAAAGGGGACAACCCACCTTCTTACTCTTGGTGTCAGATTTGGGTCACCTGGGAGTCAGCGTCTGTCTAGAGCTCAGAAAGTTGTTTGGAAGCCTGAGTGTTGAGTGAGCATCAGGGGTGGCTCCAGACACTGACGTAGCATCCTGCAGAGCAAGAGAGGTGATCATATGGTGTTAGACATGAGGGTATGGGACTAGACAAAATACTTCCCAAAGCTTGCTCGACACAACTCAAATCAAGTAAAAAGCATGATGTATTTTTTAAGGAACTCCTTCCTTCTTTCCTTTTTTACAAGGCTATGTGGAGTAAGCATCTCTCATGGAAAAAGGGAACATCTTTGAAAACTGCGAAACATGATATTATTTATCTCTGTTCGTTTTGAGGACCTGTGAGTAAGACAGCAGAGTTTAAGGCCTGTCTTCTTAGAATGCAGGGGTGAGCCTAAACAGATGTCAGTTTTGTTCCTCAGGCCAAAAACTCTGGAGTCATCCTTAACTCCTCTCACGTCACATATCCAATGGGCCAGGAAATCCATTCCTGGCTGTGCGTCAAAATATGTCCAGAATATACTTCTCTCCGTGTCCACCACCCTGGCCTGAGCCATTGTCAGCTTTTGCCTGGATAACCAGATACAGCCTCCCACCTGGTCTCCCTACTCCCTCCCTTGTATCCGCCATGGCTCATATTCAACCCAGTTGCCAGAGGGTCTTTTAAAAATGGAAGTCAGATGATGTCCTTCCTCTGCTCAGAAACCTGTAATGAGTCCCCATTTCACTCTGAGTAAAAGCTAACGTCCTTGCAGGGACTGATACATGGTCTTTCCCCAACTCTACCATCACCAATGCGGCCTCATTTCCCATTGTTCTCCCCATGGCTCACCCAGCTCCAGCCACACTAGCCTCTTTGCTCCTTGAGACACCGGGCATACTTCCATGGAGGGCCCGATTCTTATTGTTTCCCCCTGCCTGGTATACTCTTCTGCATAGCTCACTCCCTCGCCTCCTGCAAAGCTTTCTCAAATCTTACCTTCTCCAGCAGGCCAGCTCTGGCCACAGTGCTTAATGCTGCAAGCTGCCTCCTCTACCAGCCTCATATGCTCAGTCCCCCTACTCTACCGTTTCTTTTCCCCACAGCTCTTGCCACTAACACACCATATAATTTATTTATTTATCATGTTGATGTCTTTGCTTTAGTCTCAGAGAAGTTCATATCAAATGTTCTTCAAGACAGTAGAAAGGTCACAGGCTTTGGAGCCAGACAGGCTTGTGTTCAAATTCCACCTCCACCATTTATTCACTGATATGTGTAAGTTACTTGACCTCACAAAGTCAGTTTCCTCATCTTTGAAATGGGAACAATTAGTTTACTCCACAAATATTTTAATAAGTACCAGTACTGTGGAAGGCATTGGGAATAGAGAGGTGAATTTAGTCCTTGCTGTTCAGAGATTTTAAAGAGAATTAAATGCAAAAACACATATACTATGAGAATTTGGCATGTATTTGGTGCTCATTAAAGACAGCTTCCTTTTTGAAGAACTTTAATGTATCTTTTATTAGTTACATTCCCCCTTTTAGTTCATAGCATCTTTTTAGTGCTGAGAACAGCAAACTTGATTAAAAAGAAGTCTCCCAAACAAAAACAACAAACAAAACCATACACACACACATAATAAGTCATTAAGACATTGAAGGATTTTTGGGAGAGGGGACTGGATGAGCTCCAAGGGGTCCAAGTACCCCTTAAAAATATGTGCAAATCTCTGTACATGCATTTTTTTTTAAAATGGGGGAGAGACAAAGTCTGTACCTTATTAGATTCTCAAAGGATGCCCTTGATCCACTTTCCAAGATCCCATAATTGCTCTGCTTTTCAGTGCTTCTCTAAACAAAAATTTGAAGTGGAAACTGAAATGACAATTAATTCCAGTTTGGAAACAGCTTCTGTCTGGTATTGATGCCCTGTGCACAGCTTCCTGGGTAGTGAGAGGAAAGCCTGTGTATGTGAAGATCATTCCCTTCTGAATCTCTGGTACTGCTGGAGTTTTGAAGCTGTGCAAATTTGCTCCCATGCAGATAAACACACCCCCTGAGATAGTTGTGATGACAGGGCAAGAAATGTAAACACAGGTGTTAGGAATGCTTCATTAATCCAGGTTGAGTACACAGAGGGCAGAGTTCCTCTGCACCCAGCGTAATTCTATGCTCTGATTTGGGGAGCCTCTGAAAAGGGGTGTCCCAAAGTGAGATAAATGCAGAGGTAGTGGTGTTATTGTTATTGCTAATATTATTATTATTCATGTTATTTTCAACCATGCTGCCCGCTCATTTAGCTACAGGCCTTCCAGCTTCACCAAGGAAAACATTTTCTTTTGATTTCTTGCAAGAGAAAAATTAGATGAAAGGAATGGGAGATTAAAAGGCAAGAAAATGGGAACAAGGATCTGCTTTGTCGTGCCTTATATAAGCAAGGCGAAATTTTACTGTGGTCTGTCCTCCTCTTGGAGAGAAGGAAAAATCTGCTGATGCTAAAGTAAGAACGTGGATTGCACTTAAGAGGAGTTTCCTGGATGTGTGATATCCAGAGTTCCTTAGCCAGGGTCCTTAACTCACTCATTGCTTAGTCTGCTTGTATGTTCCCTTTTTGTCACTGGGAACCCTTGGGAAGGGAGCACGCCTCCCAGCCCCCAGTCATACCCCCTGAGGTCTCAGATACCAGCACACAGCCATGCTTTAGCTTTTGAGGCTAAGGTTCTATTTGCAGGGCTGAATGAAGCCATCCCTGTAGCAAGAATCACTGATTCCTTTTTTCCTTTTCAGCATTGCCAATGACTGGAAGTGTGGCCTTGGGCCAGTGGTTTCTTTTCTACTTTGTCCCCTTGTCCTTGTGTGTAAAGCTGCTTAACAGATGCTTCCAAGTGGTTGGAAATTGCAAAGGGCCTTTTGTCACAGGGCTGTTTGTTGATCAGATATGTACTTAGCCAATTAACACTGGCAAAAATTACCCACTTCTGAGAGGCAACATAGTGTGGTAGGTCAAGTCCCACAAACTTCGGTTCAAATCCAGTTTTGCCACTTACTGTGTGACCTTGGGTGAGCTATTTAAGTTTCAGTGTGAGGATTTCTTAAGATACCAAGCTTGCAAATAGGTAGTACCAACACAGTAAACAGTAGCTATTATCATAATTACTACTACTATTATTGCTATTACTACTAGTAATGCTACTACTACTACTAGTGTTAGTGTTATTATTTATTTGGGGGAAAAGAGAGAAATTGGAATATGCCCTCTGGATATCATCCAGGGTTAAACCTGCCCCAGTCACGGCTTTATCCACACATGGCCTTTTTAGGATTGTATTGTTACAACTGCTCAATTATCCAGATAGCCGAAAGAGATGTCAGCCATTGGTCCAGACGTATTATTTATGTTGGCCGTTTTCTTTCAGCTGCATTGCACAGTCCTTGTCTGCCGAGAACAGGGAAGGTTTTCTCTGCCTGTGTGCCTTGGAGGCAGGCCAGAGTGGAATCCTGCTTCAAATGTTACTTCCCTTCAAAGGTGAAAAGCATGAGTCACATCTGGTCGTCCCGGTGGGTTATTTCCGCGCAGCCTGGCTGCCGCCGCCGCCTCTCCCCTGCGCCATTTCACGGGTGATTAAAGAAAAGCAAGTGCGCTCAGCCGGCTGGAGTGAGGTCAGAGCGGGTGGTGCGGAGAGGGATTTTCCTCCGCCTTGCAAACACCCGGCGGCGACGTCACAGCCTTGGGAACGCCAGCTATTGCTGCTGTGAAAGCGCCATCTGACGGGATGTTGATTTGGCGCGATGGTTGGCAGCAGCTGGAACAAACGAGGCCTCCTCCGCACTGCGGGGCTCCGGCCGCCTTAGCTGGCCCGGCCCATTAGAAAAGCGTGGCCCGGATGCTGTGCAAATGCCAGGCGAGATGGGCTCAGCCAGCAGAGCCGGATCTGTGTGTCTGTGAGAGGTTTCAGGCAGCAAAAATGACGCTGCACGAGGCCGCAGCCAGGATGCCCAGGATAATGCATTCATATGCACTTTTGAAGAGCAAACTCTTACAAGCTCTCTCCCGCTTTTTTTTTTCCTTCCTATTTTATGTTTTAAATGGTTTATGCTGATACATTCATAAATAGTGGTTTCAGGGCTAAAGAGTAAGGGTGGAAGGTAGGTAGGCTATTACTGAAATTCCAATCAAATTTAAAATCAAATTGAATGATGGAAGTCTCCTTGCCAGTATTCTGACATAAATACATTTTCATTGTGATGAGAATATTGTTTACACAGCTACAGTTATCAAAGCTCCTGCGGTCACCAGTAGTAAATGACCAGCCCTCTGTCAATAAATCCTTAACCGAGTTTGACTTTGCCATAGGAGACAAAGGGGTTTTGAAAAGGTCATGTAGTAAACTTTCCTTTCTGACCAGCTGGTTTGAGCACATAGTTTGAGACAGATGAATCTCAAGGTGATTGAATGGAAAAGTGGCAAAAAGTCCCAGCAATTGTAGCATCCTTAGGAATTGCTTGTAATTGATTTGGCAGGAATGGCTGGGTTTTGCTAGGTTTAATCACAAATACAGCAAGACTCTATGGGAAATTATTACTCTGATAATTTAAAATTGGACCTTCCCTGGCAAACAAGGCTGATTTCTGCACAGGATGCAGAGGGTACTTCTACTATATTATATAAATGGGTGAAGGGGAACTGATTTTCACAAATGCTATTTGTACCTTGGTGGGCAAGGGGAAACATTTTATGAAATCGTTTTTCTTTAGCTACTAATTGATTCAGAAGGCTCTGTTTGGTTTGCTCATAGTGAAAACAGAATGGCTTCTTAACAGATTTGGAGCTATTTTCAAGGACTCAGCACTCTTCCTTCAATGCCTTGGTTAAAATTCTTAAGTGCTTCCTAAATCTCATTGAGGAGAATAATTTTTATTTCTTCATTTCCAATTAGCCAAGGCTGTGGGGAAGCCATGTAACTGTCTGCATGGGAGCCCGTCTTGTACCTTGGTACTCGTGGCCTGTAAGCAGTGCTAGAGTCTTACTGAGATGCACTTTGCATGCTAATTGGTTTTGGATTGTGTCCATAAGTTTCCAACCCTTTCCATAAATTAGTGCCACTCCCTGCTTATTTCTGCTTATTTCTCAGAAGCAGGAGTCTCAGAAGTCTGTATCTCAGAAGGAGAAATATAAGCATATATCAACTTCTGATGCATTTCCCAGTGTGAATACTTGAAGGATTATGGGAAGCATCAAGGTGCCTTCAGGGTTTTTTGTTTGTTTGTTTGTTTGTTTTGTTTTGTTTTTTCTTTTTAGCACTGATCTATCAAAAGCACAGGGATTGGAAGGCATTCATGGAGACTTATTCTCTTATTCTCCTGGGTTTTACAAATCCTTTCACTTCTGAGAATCACTGGAACTAGAATGGACCATTTGAAAGTTAACCCATTCTGGAAATAAATGTGACTTTGAGGAGTGCCTTGTAGACTTTCCCTGAATAGCCCCACATTAACTTCTGGTCTAGTTGAAGACTCATTTGTTTCTGTCTCAGGTGGGCTCTTTGAATATAGTTTATGTGCAAGGAATCACTAACCTTGGACCATAAATGAAATAAACTTCACATGTTGTCTCTGAGAAGACCAGCTGGTCATTTCTTCTGTTAGGTATTGGGGAGACAGTGATGAACAATTCCTGGTCTTTGCCCTCAGGAAATTACAGTCAGTGGGTCATTTAAAAATAGGGATCTACTACAAGGAAATTATTTCATGACCATGGATGGATTAATTTAGTATTTTCACTGTCGCATTGGATGGAGTCTGTTCCAGTTTGCTAATACTACCTTTTTGCAAAACACCAGAAATAGATCAGCTTTTATAAAAGGGGGTTTATTTGGTTACACAGTTAGAGTCTTAAGGCTATAAAGGGTCCAAGGTAACACATCAACACAGTGTACCTTCACTGGAGGAGGGCCAGGGGTGTCCAGAAAACCTCTATTAGCTGGGAAGGCACATGGCTGGTGTCTGCCTGCTCCCAGGTTGCGTTTCAAAATGGCGTTCTCCAAAATGTCTGCATCAGCTTCCAACGACCATCTTCAAAATGTCTGTCTCAGTTCCGGCTAACTGTGAGCTCCTTCTGTCTGAGCTTACATAGGGCTCCAGTAAACTAAACAAGGCCCATGCTGAATGGGCGAGGCCACACCTCCATGGAAATTATCCAGTGAGTTATCACCCACAGTTGGGTGGGTCACGTCTCCATGGACACTGAACCAATAGGTTCCAACCCAAGCCACACTAATACATCTGTCCCCACAGATTGCGTTTAAGAATATGGCTTTTCCTGGGGGACATAATATATACAAACTGGTACAGAGTCTCTCTCAGTTCAGACCATTTCTTGAGACCATTTAGCATCTTAGGGAACATTATGGTACCTCTCCAATCATTCTTTCTGCAGCAGAGTAATCTTTTACAGATCCAAATCTCCTCTTAAAATCCCTCAGTGATTTCCCATTGTATTTCAAATGAAAACTGACCCTTAAATCTGCACTCAGGCTCTGCGCTGGCTCCTGCCTGTCTGCTGCTCCTTGACCCCCTGGCAGGCCAGTCTGTCCTTGCCACAGTACTCCAGCCACAGCTCACTGCCTTCCAGTTCCTTGAATGCATTAAGTTTCTTCCTGCCTCAGGATCTTTGCACTTGCTATTCTCTCCTGTCAGAAATGTTTTTCTCTTACTTATTACCTGGCTGACTCCTTTTCCTTCAGGTCTTGGCTCAGATGTCACCTCCCCATGGAGGCCATCCCTGGCCATCTTGGATGTAAAATGACTGCAAAATCTGTGTCTTTCTGGTGGGGAGGTGGAGTTTGTTTCCATCTCGAGAGGTGGAGTTTATTTGTCCTCCTCTTGAATGAGGGCTAGCTCTGTGACTGCTTTAACCAGTTAAATGTAGAGGAAGTGATGCTTCTCTCTCCTCCCTCTTGAAACACTTGCTCTCACAATCTAGTGGCCACATAAAGAAATCTAAGGTAGCCATGTGGAGAGAGACAGAAAGAGACAGACAGAGAGAGACAGAGAGAGAGAGAGAGACAGAGAGAATGAGAATGAATATTTTCTAGCTATTTCTGCCAGGGCATCAGACATATGAGTACAACCATATTCCCAGTTACCATCTGACTCCAGCTCCATGGGCGATCCCAAACTAGACCAGCAGAGAACTCCCAGTCAGCCACAGAGTCATGAGAGATAGGACATGGCTGCTGTTGTTTTAAGTCACTAAATCGTGGAGGTGATTTGTTACACAGCGTCAGAGAGCTGAAACACAACCCTATTTACAAGCAGCCTGCTCCATTGTTCTCTGTACTGCATGCTGTTTTCTTTTCAGCTGCTTTCACAATCTTCAGTGATAGATTTGTTGTTTTACAATCTGTTTAGTATCTATTTCCCTAACTGGATTGGTGCTCTGTGGCACAGGCCCTGGACTATTCTCGTGTCTGCGTACCTGGTACCACAGAGTGCCTGGCACATAGTAGGCACTCAGGAAATGTTTGTAGAATGACTGAATCAGTGAATGAATGAAATAAAACGGATTTAAATGCTCCTAACTTTTGCTTGTGAAAATTTTTTCACCCCAGATATAGAGACAAGAACTACAACATCTTTATCTCTGGGGGCAGTTTGAAATCATATTTTAAAAAAACCTTTTAATCCTTCTTTACAAGTCATATTTGTTATATAATAGTTTCACTTCACATCTATTACATACCTGCTCAACAAATTTTAATGATTCCCTTTTGGCAAGAGCATAAAAAGCCTAAGCTGTAAAGTGGTATTCCAGTTCTACCCCATCTGTAAACCCAACCTTTTGTCCCTTTCTTGACCTTCTTACACCCCTCATGACAGGTTCTTTGTTATTGCCTGAGCCGCCACTCACATTCCATTTTCCAGAAGCTTCTCTTCTCTAGTTCTGCTCATTTGCCAAGAGACCCCCTTCCTTCAGGAAGCCTTCGCCAGTGGCCTGTGCTTTCAGTGAACATTCCTTCTTCTCACCTATGAACAAACCTGTGAACAAATCCTTGTGTGGATGCAGGAGCCATTTTAGAGACCCAGGGAAGAAAGATTGGAGACTGTGGAGCACTGGGCTGGGAGTCTAGGGAGGTGGCTTCTGGTCCCAGCTCAGCCATGAACAGGGGCTTGGCCTTGGGTGCAAGTTAATTCACTTGCTTGGGATGCTCATTCCTTATCAAGATAACTTGGGACTTGGGTTAGGGACTGCTAAGGTCCCTTTCTGCTCTGACATTTTCCATCTTCAAATTTGCAGCTGGGAAGGGAAGAACAACCCGCTGATTTATGTGCATTTGGGTCAGAATTTGGCTGACTGTAGTATCAGCAGTTTTACATGGGCAACATTTTCAATTTCATTAGGGCAGCCAAGTTAATTCTGCTGGGTTGGCAGTATTTTGGGACAGGCATTGTGGTCACAGGAGCCAGGAAGCCTGTGCTGTCATACTGACCTGCCAGTGATGGAGGGTAGACCAGCCTGGGGACCTCTCAGACTTCAGCTACCTCATTTCCAAACTAGGGACACAAATATGTGTTTCATTCACCTCAAGTTTATTTCGAGGGACTAATATGTGTAATATGGCAATGCTTTGATATGTCATTCTCAAAAAGTTAGTGAAACAAAATTATTAATGTATCCCTTTATTAATATAGTGCAGTCTCCTTATATTTACCTCAGATGTTCTGCCCATTCCAAGGTCTTGGTATTGTTTTCCAGTTCCCTTCCCTTCACGTCTTATAGGATGGATGGGATGGGTGGTAGCAGGGGCTAGTGAAACCTATGGATGGAGGAGATGAGGGATGGGGGAGGAGCTCCTATTTAATGAGTGCCTCTGTTGTTCAGGGCTGTGATGGTTAGGTTCATGTGTCAGCTTGGCCATGTGATGGTGTCCAGGTGTCTGGTTAAGCAAGCATTGGCCTAACCATTACTGCAAGGACATTTGTGGCTGGTTAATAAACCAGAAGGCTGGGTTATTAAATCATCAGTCAGTTGGCTGCAGCTGTGACTGATTATATCAATGAAGGGTGTGTCTTCCACAATGAGAGAATATAATCAGCTGGATTTAATCCAATCAGTTGAAGACTTTTAAGCGAGACAGAGGCCTTCATTTCTTCTTCAGCTGACCAGTGAAGCATTTCCTGGGGAGTTCATCGAAGTTGCCAGTTCGTTGCCTGAGGAGTTCATTGAACACATTCATCGGCGTTGCCAGTTTGTTGCCTGTGGAGTTCATCAAACACCTTCATTGGAGTTGCCAGTCTGCTGCCTGTCCTATGGAATTTGGACTTGTGCATACCCACAGTTGTGTGAGACACTTATAAATCTTATATTTAAGATATATCTTGTTGATTGTGTTTCCCTAGAGAACCTTAATTTATACAAAGGCACTGTTTGTACGTTGTTTTATTAACTCCTTACAACAGTCCTCTAAGGGAGGAGTTTATATCAGTCAGGATTATTTTAGTTGTCACTGATAGAAAAAATGAGGAGTATTTATTTTGGTTCAAATAACCTGAATGTCCTTGAGTAGCTCTAGCTTTAGGCATAGCAGGATCAAGGTGCTTAAAAGATTCTTTCACATTTTCTTCTCTTTAGTTAATTTCTTTGCTATTCTCCATGTTGGTGTTTGTGCCAGTTTGTATAAATTATGTCCCCCGGAAAAAGCCATGTTCTTTGATGCACTCTTGTGAGGGCAGAGGTATTAGTGTTGGTTAAGTTGGAACCTTTGGATTAGGTTGTTTCCATGGAGATGTGACCCACCCAACTGTGAGTGACACCTTTGGTTAAAGTGTGACCTCTGATTGAATGTTTCCATGGAGGTGTGGCCCTGCCCATTCAGTGGGGGCCTTGATTAGTTCACTTGAGTCTTACAAAGGGGCTCACAAACAGAAGAAACCCAGAGCTAAAATTTACAGAGACATTTTGAAGACAGCCATTGAAAGCAGAGTTTTGCTGATGCTTTGGAGGTACTAGCTCAGAGTTTGCCCCGAGAAGCTGACATAGAGACATTTTGGAAAAGGCCATTTTGAAACACAACCTGGGAGCAAGCAGACACCAACCACATGCCTTCCCAGCTAACAGAGGTTTCCCAGATGCCAATGGCCTTTCTCCAGTGAAGGTACCCTATTGCTGATGCACTACCTTGGACACTTTATGGCCTTAAGACTGTGTAACCAAATAAACCCCCTTTACAAAAGCCAATCCATTTCTGTTATTTTGCATTCTGGCAGCATTGGCAAACCACAACAGTATTATTTCTGATAGACTGTCTCTACATGGTGGAAAAGATAACCCAGGGGCTATGAATATGTGTTTCAGTCAACTTCTATTCAAGTCTTATAGCTGCTATCTCAAAGAAAAGGGAAATAAACTCCACCCCTTCTCCCCCCTTCTAGTGGCCACATCAAATTTCCCTTAAAGAACACTGATCTGATCTTCTTGAGTCACATGTCACCCCCCTGGACCAATCACTTTGTTCTGAGGTATGGAATGGAGGGTGGTTCTCATTGGCCAACTTATAATTTATATCTATTATAGTCAACTCTAGCTCAGAAACCAGACTCAGGTTTTTCTGAAGCTTTAGGGGACACAAGAAAAGCTTGGTTAGCCCTGGTAAGGCTGTGGGTTTCAAATTAGGGTATGTGAGAGTTTAAAAAGGACCCAGAGATCACTGAATCTAATCCAGCCATGGCCAGAAAAGTCTCTTATCCTGGGCCACACAACAAGTCAGTGCCACTCCTTTTCTTGTGCCACCTCCACTGGAAGGATTTGAATGAGCTGCCCCTGTAAGAGCAGCTAAAGGATCTTGCCACAGAGAGGGACATAAACTGTGGGTCATACGTAGGTTACATTGGGTTGCCCGAGCTGGGAATTCATCCTGACTCTTCTTGCATCTCCTTTTCTTCCTGCCTCTCTGGACCTCTCCCTGGGCATGCAGCTGAGATGCTGGCTGCTCAGATCCCTGTTTCAAAGGAGGGCTTAGAATGGGGACCTCTGGGTTTACCCAGCCCACTATCTCTTCCTGTACCTCTCTTTTCCAGTGCTGGTAGCGCCTGGGACAGACTCTGCCCCAACTCATAAAACCAGAGAGATGTTCAAGGGAAAAGCAGTGTGGCAATTTTGCCAAAGAGGCCCTTGCCTGCAAGAGAAGCCCGTGGGTGAGAACAGCCTTGGTTGACAGTACATTTGGGGGGTTGGCTTAGATCTGGTGTGGGCGGGAAGAAGGGTCTGCTGTGCCCAATTAGGGCTACCTCCAATATCCTAAATACTTCTCTAGAATTTCCCCCTCAACAGACTCCATTGGTGATGCCACTGCCATGTTGTGAAAAGTGAGTCAAGGGCGTAGGTTGGCTGCGTGGAAGTCAAAGCAAGCAGTGAGAATCTCATAGCTGGAAGAGGGATGCTCATGGCAAACAATGCTTTGCTTTTTCTGATTTTGTCTCTTTTCTTTGTCCTCTTTTCTTTTCTTTCTCTGTAAGCTGAGGACCTTATTTGCGTTTGATAGCCAGATCCCTCCTATGGAGCCCTGGTTGCTGTTTCCCCCATGGTTGATGCATGCTCCCATGGTGGGTGCCCGGGGAACTGACCCCAGCGCATGATGCACACAGCATATTCAAGGCAGCAGGTGTCTTACACCTATGACCACTCCTCCACCTTCAAGATCCAGTTCAAATGTCACCTCCACTATGTAGCCTTCCTAACTCCCCCATAGAATTAGTGACCCCTTGACTTGTGCTCCTGTAGCCCCAAACCTCTCCATTGTAGCCCTTTTTACTGGTCTTTTTACATATCTGCGGGGAGGCAGTATAGCAAAGAGAAAAGAACATAGCTTTGCACTCTGGTCTGGGCTTAAAACCAGGCTCTGCCACTTAATATAGCTTATGTCTTTGGAAAAGTTATCTGACTTTTGGGAGCCTCTCTGTCTTTATTTGCAAATCGGCGTAATCAAACTGAAGTATTTGGTGGAGGATGTCATGAACCAACTTGCGATTACATAGCCTGGTGCTCGACACATACTAGTTCTCAATAACTGGTAGGGATAATGGTTGTGTTTATTATAATTTTCATTGGTTCATGAAATCAGAGATATATAAGGGACTCTAGGGGTCAATCCAGTATATATAAAGTCTGATTTCCACTGCCTTGTCAGATAGGGAGCTCACCTTCTTTCTGCTCTTATGACACTTAATGCTGATGGTGCAGAGGTTCTCTAATACTTATGCTGTTACTGTATGTACATCTGGCAACTGTATGTATGTAAATTTTTGGCAGTTATTTATATATGTGTATAATTGTATATGTTTATGTATATGTGTATTTGTCTGTATATATTTAGTGATGTTTGATCATGTGTAATTTCCTGATGGCCATTTTTGAGTCTCACTCAAAAATCTGGGTCAAGAAGTCATAATAGAAATGAACTTCCAAAGCAAAATTGTAAGAGTCTTTGTGTTTTCCTAGGCCTTTTGTTTCTGGGTGGGTTTGCATCTATTCTGCTTGCCCTGAGCAGGATGCCAGTAGAAATTGTGGATTGTAAAGTTGCTGTAGCTATCAAGCATACACTGTGATGGATAGAGAGGAAAAAAAAAAAAACCACCTCAGTGAAATAACGTGGTGCATCTAAAAACAGTAATATTTTATTGACAGAGAGAAGACAAGCTTATTTGCTAATGTAGTTTAGAAAGAGCCGTGGACTAGGAGCAAGGAAGCCTAACTTATTTTGTGGGCCTCAGTTTATTATCTATAAAGTGAGAGAGCCGGGCACTCACAGAAGGGGGAAGGGGGAGGCAGAAGTGGGTTTTGTCCCTGAGAACTAACTGTTTCTCTTTCCCATTCCATATGAGCAGCTCTATCTCATCAAAGCTGATGCATGCATTTGAGTCTAAGACTTTATGTGAAATAAAGTGTGCTTGCTTAAAAAATTTGTAAACCTCTAAACTAGATTATCTTTGAAGTCCCTTACAGCTCCCCAAACTATTATGACTCTAAAATAAGGCAACCTTATGCTTCTATCAACTTTCCAATATATGTTTAATTTGAAAATTTTCTCTAAAAAGAAGCAAAGTTATATTTCAGTAACTTTATGAAGAGTTTTTTTGTCCCCTCTCTCTGATTTACCTAATTGCTGTGAAAAGCTGCTATTTTGTTTCTCTCTTCTTTTCCTCCAAAATTTGCTGTTCTCTTACTTATATCAGATCCCACTAACTCTAGGAAAAAGTTGTAGGCATGGAGTCAGGCAGGAAGATGAATTTCATCCTTCCTTATTCCCTTCTATCCTTTCATCCCAGGCTGGTCCTTGGAGAAACCATTACATAGCTAAAGTATGTTTTCAGAAATATTCATCTCTTTTTTTCAACAATTATTTTCCCCATGTCTCTCTAGATGAACCCATAGGATCAAAAAGGTAGAAGGGACACAAAAATTATTTTTGCTTAAATTCCTTACTCTACTGTTGTGGAAAATGGGACCCCGTCGGAGTGGACAGATTTGTATAGGATTATGTCATGAACCATAACTCAAATTTAGGTCTTCTCCAGGCGAGTTCTCTTTCTAGGAGGTTTACACAAGCTCCTGGTGCCTCAGTTTTCTTATTGAAAATGGGGATAATAATAGTATCAACCACATAGAGTTTTGGAGAGAATTGCATGAGCCCAGAACCCTTGAAACAGTGTTTGGACCATAGAAAGTTTCTAATACATGCTGGCTGTTATTATTAATCATTACTACACTTCTGTATTCTTATAGCAGGCTGCCCCAACTGATGGAATTACCCTGTTATTGAAACCATGCTCCTCTTTTCCATTCTCAAAACAAGTAGCTAAAATAATTTCTTCTTCCGGCATCCCATTCCCCCAGGCCACTGCTTCCTTCTGGGGAACCTTGGGTGGATAATTGGTTTTATTCAGATAAGTGAACTCCATGTTAATTTGTTGGCTGCTTAATGTTATCTCTGCCTGGTAATAGTGACTTAACTCTGTGAAAATGTACATGCTCCCAGAAAACCTTTACGGACTGACTTTGACAGAGTGACTTCAGATTCTTTGGCGGGTGAACACGCATATCCTTTTTGATCAAACAGATCTGTCATCTCACCTTGAATCAGTTAACTTCGCCACTTGAATTCATGGGAACTGTCATGCCATCCTTGTCACTGCCACCTCTAATTTCTGGAAAGTAATGCCGACCACCAAATGTGTGAGCATCTAGGATTTAGGCACCATCATTTGATTAGTTGTCAAAGTCGCATGAATGGGTCTTGACTTGGGCAATGTACGAACCAGTCCCCACCTTTAAGTTTATCTTACTTTTGAGAAGCAGAGAATTATCTGATGGATAGAAAAAGAATGCTTGGAGTGTGGCTAAAAGAAACATTACCTGCCAGTGAGAAAAAACACTGTGACAGGGCTTGCTGCACCCCGAATCTCAGGAACCCTGAGGTTTGAAATGGCACCTGGGAAGTGGTGATGGTGTCATCTAGAAGGGAGTTTGATGATCAGTTCCTAGATGTGAGGGCTGCAATCAACTTGAACACTGATCTTTTTGTTTTGTTTGTTTTTGTCTTTTGGATTCAGCCCCTTTCCTTAGACCCTCCTCCTCGCTTCCGCCATGCCTGTCCTACTCTTCCAGCACATTCTACTTTGTTGACAACTGTAAACAACCCTAGGGGAACACTGACAGTGAATTGCGGCTTTGTAGAGCTGAAATTCTTTGCCAGTCTCAACGTCCATCTGTCCTTCTAGCCAGCTACTAAGGAATCACCCAACAGAGACCCCTTGAGGGGTATGTGGTATTAATCAGCGGAATCACTGTTGGTTTATTTTCACCTCTTATTTGCACCATTATAAAAAACATAAAAAAACGAAAACTCGCATTCGCAAGAAAATATCAGGACTTTCTAAGTGTGCTGTGTGGTGATTTTAGTTCCCGTCAATTGTTTTAATATATCAAAATGGAACCGGCTATTTCTCGCGGGTGTGGAAGTAAATGAAAGTCCGCGGAACCTCGCCGCGGGTATTTACAGGCTTCCCTTCCCTCAGATTTTCGCGCGTGGCGCCCGTGCCGGAGTCAGAGGCACTGAATCACTCAGGCTTGGGGGCCCTGCGTGCGGCATCCCCTAAAACCTGGGACGAGTCCTCAGCCGCGGGCAGCGCGGGCGGGAGCGGGTGCCCAGCTTCGCGAGTTTGCAGCCGGCGGGCGTGCGCTCAGCAGACGGCTGTGCCGGGCGCGCCCCTCCTCCGTGCCTGCGGTGCCAGACCACACGCCAGCCCCGGAGCGCTGATAGACGACTTTTCTCTCAGTTGTCAGTTTTCTCGCTTGTCAGCAGAGCTGCTGGTAAGTGAAAGAAAACAGAGAGGGGGCGCGACGGCAGCGAGGAAGGGGAGAGAGGGGGCCGCGGGGGAGCCGCTGAGCGCCGAGGGCCGGAGCGCTGGGGCGCGGGGCGGAGCCGCATCGCGGCCCGGGGTGTGCGGCCTCCGGGTCCAGACCACCCCGCCCCGCGCCAGTTCCCCCCTCGGCTCCTTCCCCTCTAATCGCTCCTCTTCTCACTTTCTCCCTCCTGGCTTCCTCTCCTCCCCACCCAGTCCTCCCTTTCTTCTCCAAATCCTTCAGCTGCCGCGTCGATCGTTTCCGTGGCTTTGCCAAAAAAGAATCTGAGTAGATCTGAGGTGCCTTCTCCTTGGGCAGGAGTATGAGCTCTATCCCTGGGCTTTAGCCCATGACCATGGCTGGTTCCTGCAGCTGCCCCCGGGGCGCACCTGGAGCCGGGCTTGCACACCATCCCAGCCCGCTCTAAGTCCGGGATCCGGGGGCGCAGAAGGAAGAGCCACGCAGAAAGAGATCCGCTAAGGAGCATCGCGCCCGGTTGAGGATCGCGGGCCTGACTGTGCGAGGAGGCGGGGAGGAACAGCCCAAACTCACTCAGCCTCAACCCCAGTGATAACCTGCAGCCATGGAGTCACCGACCAAGGAGATAGAAGAATTTGAGAGCAACTCTCTGAAATACTTGCAACCGGAACAGATCGAGAAAATCTGGCTTCGGCTCCGAGGACTGTAAGTAAATTTATTTATTTCTCTTGCCCTGTTTCCCTCTACCATCATCATTTTACTACACAGCAAGTCACCACTGCTCACCCTGTTCCTGCATGGCTCTTTAAATCCAACCTAGAAGTTCCACAACTGCTTCTCTGTTAATTACAGTCACTGCTACCTTTCTTCCAACCGAGAGAACAGCTGTCTAGAAAGACTGCCTTAGAATGCCTTGTTATTTCCAAGCCATGCTTTCTTTGGAAAAGGGGAGATGTTGGTAGATGAGGGAGTTGTAGTAGCTCAGTAAGCATTGAGGTGTTTCTGGTCCTTTTTGCCAAGGGAGAAAAGTTTGGGGACTCCAGTCAGGGATACTTAATCAAAGGAAGCGTTTCCCTCTCAAGCTGCTTGCAGATAGTCTGCCTGGTGTCCAAGAACTTACCAAAGGTTTAAATTCATCATGCGTTCTGGCTACTAAATTCTTTTCTCTCCCCCTTCTCCCCAGCTCAATTCAATTTCTGGTATTTTCTTAGGATTCTCTCTAGCAGAAAAATTTTTACAGGAATGAAGGGCTGTTTTGGAGAAAGTGGAGGTCAGAGGCAGTATTGGTGTTTCGTAGCAAACCCTTAATAGTGAAATAGGGTGTTTGCTTTAATACAGTGCCCAGCATTCTCGTTAGGCTGAGGCCTTAGAATTCCATTCACTTCGTTGGGTTCAGTCTGGTTTGGGTACTGAGGACAGGTGACCTGAAAATACATGGTATTTTCTGTGAGAAGATTTCATGAGCAATGAACTGCTGGCCACCCCAACAGAAAGCCGGAGTGATAGTTGTACATTTATGGCTTGCTCCTCAGTGGACCAGGCAGGTCCCAAGGACACCCCCCATAACTACCAGATACTCATTTCATCGGATGCTTGGCATCAGATATCTAGTGCACTTTTAAAAAGTAGTTTTTGTCGAAGTGTGTTCTCCAGACATTCCTTTCCTCCTAACTACAGTGAAGGGAGAAGCAGCTGCTCACCAGTTTGTTCTGCTGCAGTTACTGGTTTTGAAAACACACGCACATACACACACATGAAACGAAACAAAACGGTCCAATAAAGCACTGATGTAAGGTGGCTACATCGAACGGGAGACCACATCTCAACCAGGATACTCAGAGTTTCTAAGAAGCAGTAAGGGAGTATGTGTTTCTTTAAGGGGTCTCTATTTAAAGTGCAAGTTATAAAAGCCCCCTTCTGTCAAGAATCCAAGTGAGCTTCATCGCCATTGATCTAAATGGGAAGCCATGCCAAATAATTTGTTTCTGGAATTGTCTGGTTGCTGCAAGTAGAGGCTCTAAACGTATTTGGAAATCTTGTCTTCCTGGCTCACAGTTTTTCGTGAGAATTGAAGTACATTTATTGCAACAGCTGTTTGGTGTTTTATAGGAAGCTCATGTTATGTATTGGGAACACTGTATATTTCCAGTTTGTATATTGTGTTCCATACGGAAAGTTTATCTCATCCACAAAGTCTGAATCTGAAGTATACAATGCTTACATGTTGTCAAGCTTATTCTCTTGCCATCCTGACTGGAGGGATTAATTTTCACATACTTCGGAATTGCTTCTCTTTGGCCACTTTATAATTCAAACGGACTCCATTGAGCCACTCAGGCTAGAGACAAGTGTTTGGCCAAATCAGCAAGGCTGAGATTGGAATAGTGCGAGAAAGTATTTAGCACTGCCAACACACTGCCTTGTAGCTTCCTCTGTTTCAAATCTGTTGTGCTTCTTTCCCCAAAGTGTTGCAGTGTGGTGTAACTGTGTTTTCGTTTTCTAGTCTCTACCCAGCACCTGGTGCCTTTGAATATAAAAGGTGTGGTTTGATTCTTGTCCAAATGTGTGCTTTTGAATCTATCTTCTCACCCTCCATACCAAAATGACCTGCCCTACCTCAATGCCATGAGAGCTGTGGATTCACTAACTGAAAAGGACAAGCTACTGTTGTTATTATATTTTGTACTACTATTGTGATTCTTACTACCATGCTTAAAACAAAGCTAAACAGTAGTGCTAAAATATGTTGCTAAAGACTCTGAAAACTAAAACATATGCTCATTTGTATAACTTATAATAACACTTTTGCAGTCCACAAAATAGAAACCTTTAGGAGGCAGAAGGGTGTGTGTGTGTATATTTGTCCACACAGCAGACCGAGGGTCAGACGAAGGAAGCTGCTCTTTCAATATTGTAGAAAGCCCTAACAGCCATAAGTGGATTTTAATATTAATTGATTACCGTGACACCCTTATAGAGCGGGCATTAAAAGTGACCACAGATGGTCAGGGATTCCGTTTGGCTTGTCTGAGAGCCATCTCAGTTCAGGACTTGATCACCCCATGCTTGGATTATTCAGTGGTACCTTGTCCTTTTCTTATCAGTATCTCTCTAGTCAGTCTGTTACTGAATTTTTTTTTAATTTCCTCCTCTAGAGTGTAAGTTCCATGATGGCAGCCCAGAGTTTCTCACTGCTGTATGGCCAATGCCTAGAACAGGGTTTGTTTGGCACATAGTAAGTGCTCAATCAGTAAGTAATGAGGAAAGCGTAAAGACCAAAATGTGAGCTTCTAAATTTTGAAATAAAGATAAACACCTGAGTGGCCATGATACCTTTCAACACAATATTCCATGAGCTAGTTGGAGGCAGGTTTTATTAGCATTGTTACCCAGAATGGGGCATAGAATTCTAACTGGGAAAGGTATGGCAAGGCCACAACCCAGGGCTGATTTCTACTTTTGTCTTTACCCAGGTTCTCTCTTTCCCTCCCCTATCCTTCCCCTTTACTCTCCTGGCATATTAAATGGGGCTTTCCAGGGAAACGGAACTGATTGGATACACATACACACACACACACAC
>PVKY010003936.1:0-20343 GCA_004027775.1 Bradypus variegatus
GAGAGAGAGAGAGAGAGAGAGAGAGAGAGAGAGCGCGCACGCGCGTGCACAGAGGAGTGGCAGGGGGGTCCAATCCTACCCCTTTTGCAGCCTGGCTTAGCACCAGGGACTGGCACTGTCCTGGCACGGTCTGGCATGTCAGGAGGGGGCCGGCAACTTACTGCTTTTGAGAGGCCTGGAGTGTGGTGGCTGAGGCTTTGCTTTGAGATAGGATAATCCTGGCCCCAGCAACTCCCAGCTGTGTGACCTGGAGCAAACGTCTTAACCAATCTGATCCTCAAAATCTCATCAGCGAAGTGGAAGTAAGAATAGAATCTACCTCAGAAGGTTTGGGGTCTGATTAAATGAGTCAGTCCTTGGATTGTGTTCACTGGTGGGTTACACAGAGCATTTCTCAGGGTCACGAAAGGAAGGTGCTTTTAGGGTAATTTATTTAACATGTTATTTTATTATTTTTTTAAAGAAACATAAAAATAAATCAGACCTATATTTACCTTCCTTATAATTATTTGTCAGTTTAGTATCCTTTCATGTTTTTTTTATGTTTAATTACATATGTAATTAAATATATAATGTGTTTAATTACATAATCCTTTTCATGTATGACTTAGGTGGGTTTTCAGCCCATGGAGGCCCTCAGAAGGGCTGGAGCCACGGTCTGTTGGGGGCTGTGGTTCCTCAGGGCCCACAGTAGTCAAGCAACAGATGTCCACACAGGGCCTAGGAAGTGTAAGCCTGGTGGCATCCTCTGAACTTTGATCTGGGTGATAAGAGCAAGGCATAGAGGGTCCCCAATTCCCCACTCCTGGGGAGCAGCTTGCTGCCCCAGGAGCTGGCCATTGGGGGCCCCACTTTGGAGATCCCATCAATGTTCCCACTGCCCCCCACCTCCTGCAGACCATGCCCAGCTCTCTCCCCTCCTGCCTCTGTGAGGTGCCCTCTCTGTGGTTCTCTGACCCCCTCTCACCCTCCAGACCTGCCGTACCTGGAGGGCATTTGAGGAATCTGGGGAGTTGGTCAGGGGTGTTAGGAGTCCTCTAGGGCAGTACTGTGCAACAAAGAATTATCTAAGTCCTGGTCGACTTTGAATGTCACACCTGGATGTTCAGACAGAGAGCAATCTGGTTATCACCCTCCAAGCCCAGGACCCTGCTCTTGTGTGGAAACACAAAGTAATTTTTGCATGGTTTTAATATACACCGAACTTTCCAAGAATGCAATTATCATGAACATTGAGGGAAGTTTGTGATTTCCGTTGTTTGGAATTTTACCAGGAGCTGTTTGCCATCTAGGAAAACCACACTGTGAGGGCAACATGACTTGCCTGCATTTGTAGCTACCATGTTATAGGGCTTCTGCATGTGGGTACAAACATCAGAAGACCTCATTACATCTTTAGTGTCACTCTGCCCAAGTATTTGCATACTGACACACATTTTATCACAAATTGCATTATTTATATACTTAAATATAATTTATTATATAGCATAAATTACTGTCCTTTATATTATAAATAAGGCATTAAATGGAGTTTTTGAAATTATGGGTATGGATAAGTTATATTTCCTTTGAATTTCATTTCAGACTCATAATGGAGGCTTTGCTTTTATTGCTATAAAAAGTAGGTTCTGGGAATCTCACTGACATAATATGTGCAAAAACATCAGGAACTAAGGAGGACGTAATAAATGGTTTCATTTACTGGAAGTTCAAAACCAGGCTAATGTAATTTATGCTGTTAGAAGTTGGGATGGTAGTTACTTTTTGAAGGTTGTAACTCAGAGGGGACATGGGATTTTGGGGTGCGGGTTGCTAATGTACCTTTGCCAACTGGGTGCTGGTTACACAGGTGTGCTCAGGTTATGAAAACTCGTCAAATGTATATACTTTTCTTTAGATATGTTATCTTTGATAATTTTTTTTTTTAAGTTAACTTCACCAAGTCGACATCATATGATCACTTGTGTGGCATTCCTAGGAAAGCACATAACCTGCATCTCTCCATTAGGAAACATCAGACACAACTTAAGGGACAACCGACACCTAACTAGCCCATGCCCTTCAACCACATCAACGTCACGCAAGACAAACACAGACAAAAAGAGACGAAAGAGACTCAACAGCTGAAAATGAAGCATAATCTGGGACTTTCTTTGATTATAAAAGACACTGTGGGACAATTCACAAAATCTGAATAAGGTATGTGAATCAGGTAATGGTATCATAACACTGTTAATTTCCAGCTTTTGATTCTTACTCTGTGGCTATGTAAGATGATGTCCTTGTTTTTAGGAGAAAAAGACAAAACACAGTAAAGAGTTTATAGGTAAAAGCTGTCATGGCTGCGACTTATTCTCAATCAGTTCAGAAAAGGTATGTTTATGAAGAGAGAGAAAGGGAGAAGGATGAGCCAAATGTGGTAGAATGGGGAGTCTGGGTGACTGGTCTGTGAGTCCTCTTTGTATTATTCCTTTAACCTTTATGTAAGCCTGAAATTATGTCAAAATAAAAGGTTAAAATAAAAAAAAACACAGTTTTAAAATTTGGGGGTTAATGGGGTCTGATAGTGAAAAGCCTAGAGTGGAAGTTGAAACCCTAAAGTAGGCTATTCCCTTTCTCTGTTTCCAGGTTGGCAGCCCCAGTTCTCCCAGTTGTCAGTAAGAGGAGAGGCGGAAGAGGAAGGAACCTAAGCTTGCCATTTTCCCGACAAGTCTGGTCTCGAGGGCCCCAGGCGCTTAGGGTCTGTCTCCAGGGGTTTTCACTTACAGCAAGGGCTTAGTAAGGTCGCTGGGGGTTGGTAAACTTCCTTTCCTTGTTGCCCCAGACTTCCTCTGGGTTATTTTGCTCATTGGAGTTGCCCTATGCCCCAGACAGCATGACCTCTGACCTCAGTATGACCAAAGACCATGAAGCTGCTGCCCTGACCTGAGGCCCCAGGAGTTTTTGGAGTCTCCACCAGCACTGGCTGAAGCAGCCAGAGTGGTATTCAGCTCCCTGCACCCTGTCCTGGGTCTAAGGGCACATCTGAGCAGCTTTGCACCCCGCAGGCCAGAGCTGTGCAAGGACAAGGAGCAACTCTCTAGCTCCCCTCCATTGCCCTCCAGAAACCACAGGCTTCTGGATCTAGCATTGGGGCCAGGCTCCAAAAGCTTGGCTGCCCCCAAAGTATCTTTTCAGTTCACCTGCCCCTGCCTGAAATCACACCACTATAGCTCTGCTCTCCTAGGAGAGGAATCATTTCCAAGCCCTGACTTTTAAAGCACAGATCTCGTTGTTGGATCAGTCGTGGTTCAGGGACTTGAATGTGTGAAAAACATGGAATGTCTTTATTTTCTGTAAACTCATTAAATCTAGCTCTGAGCCCCCATCGCATTGGGCTGGTAGGAAATTCAACACAGGCATTCCTGTCACATTGACAGGCAAAGGTCTGGGGGGTCTTGGGGGGCTCCTCCAGTCGCCAATCTCTGCCCATTTTGGCCCAGCACCAGAGCTCCTTTGAGTTTAGGGGACACATGGGGGAGGGCACACCCCAAGATCCAGAGTGGCCTGCCTGCAGCTTGGCCACAGGCCTGCCTCTGCCTTTGGGAAATCTGCTTTCTCTCTTTCCAGAAGTCCCACCTTATGTTCCTTGGGCTTCCAATGACCCATCTTACAGATGGGGAAACTGAGGCCTACAGAAGCAGTCATACAGCATATCAAAAAGGAAGTGACAAAGTCCTTCCCCCATAAGGTGTTACCAACTGTTACTTGCATTTCAGCAACGGCCCAGTTCCTTTCTGTGTGCAATGAGGTGCAAATGGCAGGATTTCAGGCACCTGGCAGGCAAGCAGGGAGCTATTTGGGGTAGAGGTCTTCCTTACAGAGTGAAGAGCACCAAACCAGGACTCACAAATCCTAGGTCTCCCACCAGCTTACTTGGCCAGACCCTGTTCCCTCTTCTGGCCTCCACTGCAGTGGGGTCAGATCAGGGGTTCGTTCCACTCAAATGCCCCAGGTGTCCCTGAGCAGCTTGGTGACTCCTGCCACTGCCACGGCTTCCTCTGGTTGAAAGGGTTGTACCCCCAAGCTGTGTCTCTGAACACTCAGCAGCAGCAGCAACGTCCTACTCTCTGTTCTCTGCAGGGCCTGGGGACAGGAGGGACAGGGCAGTGTGCCCTCTGAGATGCCACGCTGGGAGCAAACCAGGGGCTTGTCACCCAGACAGACGCTGTTAGAGGAGAAGGGGCAAGAACCCGAGCTCTGTACTCCATGCCCTTCCCATGATGACTGTCCCAAGAGGGCAGCCCGTGGGAGTAAAGGAGCC
Organism: Bradypus variegatus; assembly: GCA_004027775.1. Taxonomy (NCBI): domain Eukaryota; kingdom Metazoa; phylum Chordata; class Mammalia; order Pilosa; family Bradypodidae; genus Bradypus; species Bradypus variegatus. Next base: position 4,304 of record PVKY010003936.1, read on the forward strand.
ACCTGTTCACGCCTCCCATGCCTCTGAAGACGAAAAACATTTGGGTTGTAGCTGGAGGGATTTAGATTAGACTCACAGGATGCCAAGATGGTAACTGCCAGGGCCTAGGCATGAGTCTATCCTCATGGCCAAAGAGCGCCGGAAGGAAGAGCTGATGAATTGTGCCCACTCGGATTTGCACTCAAGCCCAGATAGGTGGATTGGGGCCAAGTGATACCCAGTGTTCTCTGAGCCGCAGGGAGAGTCCGCTCCAACCCAGGATTCCCTCAGCTTCTGCTTAGACCTCTGGTGTCTCCCCCTGGCCCACAAATATAAAGGTAAACCTCTGCTTGGCATTTCAGGCCCCCAGAGCCTAGGGCCCCTGTGTTCCCAGTTACATGTCCTCTTTTTGTCAGTACACGCTGGGCAAAAGCCAGGCCTTCCTCCTCCCTGTCTGGCAAATGTTCACTGCTGCTGTGGCTTCTGCATCTCTCCTGTGATGCCAGCTGCTTTGCTCTGGGCCCCTCCTCCAGGAAGCCCTCCCAGACTACTCAAGTCTACCACCTCCCCATAGACTCTTGATAGTCTCCTGTGGTCAGTTCCTTGTTGAGGGCCTTGGCCTTTCTGCCAGTGGAACAGGAAAGGTCCTGCAGGATGGCCTGGGGCAGAGCCAGCTGGGCCAGAGTGAGGTGGTGGTGGAGGTGGTTAGGAAGGCTTCCTGGAGGAGGAAGGCCTAACAGAGGGAGCCAACTTGGCATCAAATGTTCTGAGACTGTTCTTGTGGAGGACAGAGGCTCGGAGCAGATCTGACTCATTCCTGCTACCGCCTCGCTTGGCCACAGCCCCAGCCTGAGGGCCTGCTCGGACACTGGCCAGCAGATGGCCCGGCAAAGGGTGACATCCGTTTAGGGCTGTGCTGCCCAGTACAGGAGCCATTGGCCACATGGCACTTTTAAGCACTTGAACTGTGGCTAGCCTGACTTGGGATGTGCTGTCAGTATAGAAAATACATCAGATATAGAAGATTTGGTATAAGTAAAGAATGTAAACTATCTCATTAGAATAATTCTTTATATTGATGATACGTTGAAATGATAATATTTTAGATATAATTGGGTTAGATAAAATATACTATTAAAATGAACTTACCTATTTCTTTTTTACTTTTTTAGCACAACTATTAGCAAATTTTAAATTCCATTCTATCCTTTCCATTTTACAGAGGGGGCAACAAGCTTCAGGGGCTTAAGTGATATTTGGTGACGAGTCCAGGGGTGAAGTCTGGTGCTCTGCTCTGGTCACCGACTGAGGCCCCGAGGGCGGGTTCTTAGCATAGGACTGGGCTTAGCAAGAGTTTTGGAGCAGGTAGGACTCCAAACGAGTTGCATCCTCCAGGCCTGCCTCTGGCTGGGGGACAAATGCCAGAACTTTCCATGCTCCGTATCACACACATACACTACCATACCCCCTTTCCGATCTTGACCAACCAGCAGCACATTCTATGCTTTGAGGAAGGGCTCAGAGTGGTGCTGTGACCCATGAACACGGGAGGCTCCCCTGGAAGCCCAGGCCAGGCAGGTACTGTTATCCGATCCGTCGCCAAGATGCTCAGGCCGGTCAATACTGTTACCTGACCCCCTCCCTCCACCCGACCCCAGGCAGGTCTCCTGCCTGCTCCAGCCCCTATCAGCTCGAACATCAGCTGTAGCTCCCACCCGGGCATCAACTCCATCAGCAGCTCAGTCAGGTTACCTTAGAACCGCAACCTCAGGCCCATCTCTGTCCCTGTCCCCAAACCCTGCTCTGCTTACACTCTCCCCACAGAAGAGTGTCGTGGAGGGTGGGTGCCTATGGCCGGCCCTAAGGGGATGCCCTAGGCCTCTGCAGCAGCAGCAGTCGTAGTGACCCTGGGGTTGGAGTCAAGCTCTCTGCAGAAGGAGCTCCAGGGAGGACAAGGCTTCACGGACACCCAACTCCTAAGGCCCAAACCAGAGAAGGGTGATGCTATGGGGCACGGGGCCTGGCTCTTCCAGGGGGTGCTTTGGAGGGAAGCCTGTGCCTCTAGGCTGGGCACAGCGTGGCAGGCTGTGGGCACTGGCCTGCACCCACAGCTCTGCCTGGGTATCTTTGAGGGCATCTCTTGGGCCCGTGGGGGTAAGCAGAGGTGCCTTTGTCTTGGGTGCCCCAATTGTGCCCAGCCTCACCTCTGGGAGGTGATCTTGCCCTGGCCAGGGATTCAGTTCCCAGCCCTGGGTCACAGGAGGCCTTTGGGATCCAGCTGGGTCAAATCTTGTGTCGTGATTCTAGCATTCGGGCTGTGATGGTAATATAAGGAGGCCACTTGCAGTTTTAGATTTAAAAATGAATCAAAGGGAAGGATTTAGGGAGTGAGGAACCTTGGCTGCCTGGGATAATTATCACAAAACCAGTTCTCATCTCCCAAGGCCTCTGTGGTGCCAGGACTGTGGTGCCACCATCCCCAGGAGATGGTGAGGCCCAAGGCCCCTGGCAGGGGCAATAGCCTCAGGGCTACTGTACCACTGCCAGGTGACACTGTGCCCATCCCTCCTTCCTTGGCTGCACTGCTCTGGCATGGAGCAGGAGAGTTTTGGGACAGACCCAGGTTCAAATTCCTCTTTGCCACTTGCCTACTTGACCTCCCTGAGCCTTATTATCCTCATCTGTAAAATGGGGGTTGTGCCAGTTTGGATGTGTTGTGTCCCCCCAAATGCCATTATCTTTGATGTAATCTTGTGTAGGCAGACCTATCAGTGTTAATGAGATTGTAATTCTTTGAGTGTTTCCATGGAGATGTGCCTCACCCAACTGTGGGTGATGACTCTGATTGGATCATTTCCATGGTGGTGTTGGCCCACCCATTGGGTGGGTCTGAATTAAGTTACTGGAGCACTATGTAAGATCAGACAGAAGGAGCGAGCTTGCCACAGCCAAGAGGGACACTTTGAAGAAAGCACAGGAACTGCAGATGAGAGACATTTTGAAGATGGCTGTTGAAAGCAGACTCTTACTCTGGAGAAGCTAAGAGAGGACAAATACCCCAAGTACAACTAAGAGTGACATTTTTGAGGAACTGCAGCCTAGAGAGGAACGTCCTGGGAGAAAGTCATTTTGAAACCAGAACTTTGGAGCAGACACCAGCCACATGCCTTCCCAGCTAACAGAGGTTTTCCGGACACCATTGGCCATCCTCCAGTGAAGGTACCCGATTGCTGATGTGTTACCTTGGACACTTTATGGCCTTAACTGTGTAACCAAATAAACCCCCTTTTATAAAAGCCAATCTATCTCTGGTGTTTTGCATTCTGGGAGCATTAGCAAACCAGAACAGGGGTCATGACAGTTCTCAGATCATAGGGGGAGAGCTGGGTTCCTACTCTCAGGCCCTTTGCCTTAATGGGTATTTCTAGCTTTACTTCCCTGCCCCTCACCCTCTACCTACCTCCAAGCTGAGCAAACAGCCCTCCAGACACCACCCTCTCACCATCTGCTGAAACAGGGAGGGAGAAAATGGCCCCTTGATCAGGGCAGGGACACCCACAAGGGGCAAAGCTGTGTCTGGTCCTGTTTTGGGGCATTCCTTGCTGAGGGCCCCTACCCCTTCTGTTCCCCCAACCCAGCCCAGTCTGGGGACAGGTTTGCCCTGAGCATGGGAGTGGGAGTGGGCGTGGGTCTCCAGAGATAGTTCTCCCCACCCTGGCTCAAAACCCAATTCACTCCTCCCCTCACAGAGTAACCCAGAGCCCAGAAGTCCCCGGGGCATGGGAAGTGTCCTCTTGGTGTAGTGACAATGACAGGAGTGGTGGCCATAGTGAGGGGACAGGTGAGAAAATGTGCCCTTGCACCCTCAGCCCCTCCCATCACTGCAGCTCGACTCTGCCTCCTTCCCAAGGGTGCTCAGACATGCCCTCTGGCCCATCTTCTCATGCACCCCCTCACCTACCCCTTTCTCCCCCTTCACAACCAAACATTTGCTGTCCCAGCTTCCCACCTCCCCTCACTCCTCAGCCCCTCTCTGCCCCCTGCCCCTACCCCTGTCTCACTGGGGCTACAAAGATCGCTGTGGTCTCCAAACCCAACCATGAAGTTTCCTTCCAGAGCTGGAGCTTGGAGCTTGCCAGACTTGGGCTGGGAGTAGACTGAGGCAAGCCGGGCACTTAGGGTGCAAATTTTAAGGAGGCACCTACTCTTCAGGGTCATGCAAATGCAGGATCAGCGCCTGAGATTATGTGCCTCCTTAAGGAGACTTGCTGGCTTCATCCTAGCCCCAGCTCTGCCTCAGACATCTCATTACTCCCCAAACCCCTCTCTCTGGGTGTCTTGGACCCCACTCTCTGGCTTTTCTCCCTCCTCTCAGTAGCACCTGATCAGGGTGCTGTAGAGGTTCCCCCTCCCGCCGTCCTGGGCTGTCCTCTCTCCCTCTGCAGCACCCCCGCTCCAGCCCCTCCGCCTCCAGCACCACCTGAGGCAAGAGGCCCCCAGCAGCCTCTCCGTCCTTCACCTGTCTCATCACCTCTGACCCAGGGTGCCACTGATTCCCAGCTCTCCCCTCCTGAGCCCCACGAATATGCTGAGTCCAAACACAATCAACTCCTTCCCCAGGTCCACAGGTGGCATGGAGGCCCCGCTCTCCACCCAAGGATACACCCCAGATTCCTCTGTCTTTGGGGTTCTACCTCCTAAACCTCTCTCCTCCAGCCCCCTGCTCCCTCCTTCCACCACTCTGTCCCTCTCCTGGACACTAGCCATCGCTTCCTGCCACCCCTGCCTGCGGGAGCTTCCCCAGGTGCACATGTGGCCCTGCCCCTCCTTGCTGTCCTTACTGCACTTACTGCAAACCCTTTAGAGTTCCCCATTAGCCTTAGGAGAAAGCCCTGGCCCTGTGACCCAGGCTGCAGCCCCACTGATCCTTTCAGACCCCAACACGCTGGGCTCTACCTCACCTCTGCCTGAAGCATGCCATTCCCTTCTCACTGCCTTGGAATACTGGATGGCATTTCATTTCTCCACCAAATCAGGTAGGCTCTCCTTTTCCTCTGTTCCCACAGCCCTGCCCTGCCCCTTCTGTAACCTTGACCTTCACTGTAATGACCTGCTCGGTGCACATGTCCCTTCTGATATAGTCTTCAATTACCAGCATTGGCTCCCCAGTTCCTAGAACAGTCCTTGGCATAGCAGAGGCGCTCAACTTGTATTTGTTGCATGGATGAGTGAATTTATTAATTAACACATGAGAGGGACTGGCATGTGAATGGCTTTGGTGGCAGGTGGGGGATGAGGGGAGATACTACATAAGCTGCAGCCAGGGCCTGCCCATGGCAGCAGGTGGCTTGAAGAGAGAAGGCCACATCACCTCCAGCAGGCTAGGTGCTGATTCTAGAGGGCTGGCAGTGAGGGGTGTGCACCGTGGAGGCCTGTACAAGAGGTAACACTGAGAGGGCAGCTCTGCCCACCTCTAATTATTGCTTGAATCTTTCTGGCAGTGCCAGCTGCCTGCCCCAGGAAGCACAGTCATGTCCATCACAGTGTGGGCTTGGGGGGGCTGCTGCCACTGCCAGTGGGAAGACAAGAGGATATTCCTGGGGGGCTTTGTGTCTTGGAGAGTGAAGTCAGCCCTGGGCTTGGACCCAGCTCAGGTCCTGTAGCTGAAGGGTGCCCCCTGGCTCAAGGGTCCCATCACGGGGCCTCTGGAGTGTCCAAGGAACAAGCCGACTGGAGGAGGATCCACAGCACCCCTCAGGCAGGGAGCTTCAGATGGTTTGGTGTCTGCTGACATGGAAGCCCTTGGGAAGATGGTGTCCAAATGGTTGGCTAGGGAGGCAGGTAGCTCAGGCCCGGAAGGAGGCCTTGACCACACGGCCTTTCAATGGCTGCGGTGGCCGGAAGTTGTTCACCATGTGGATCCTCTCATCATCCTCCGAGGTGAAATGAAGGCTCCGGAACTTCTCCATCTTAGGGAGGCAGAGGGGATACCCAGGGAGGAATGGGACATGCTGTGGTCCTCTTTGACCCCAGCCACATCATCTAGCATACCTGCCCAGCCAGTATTGTCCCTCTCTCCTCCTGCCCTTCGGATTTGTCCCCACTCCTCGCCACGCATCCTTCTCTTCAGGAACTAACCTCACTCACTCACTGACTGAGGGGCCTCTGAACTTGCATCCTGTCCCACCCAGTTCCAGCTACAGTTCTTTCTAGCTAAGACTTATCGGAAGATGTAGCAGTCAGATTCCAACACAATCGGGGTGGTCCCAGGATCCAGGGATTTTCCTCCCCAACCTGTGTCCGCGTCCTAATGACTCACAATCAAACTGCTCCCCCAACCAATAATCTGAACGTTTATTAGCAAAAGTTGGGAGCCTTGATGGTGGAACCACAGGCAGGGGATGGTGGTGGGGAGAGTCACACTGCCTGGAGTGGGCCTGCACCTCCCACCTGATGCTCTGGGACAACTTACCTGCCTCTCAGAGACTTTGATAGGCTCCCGGAGCACAATCCAGGTGACACTCTCGCTCAGCGGGGGAGTTGTCAGGGAGCCCGGGTAGGTCCAGTAGTGCTGGCTGGTGGGCAGGAGGCACTTGGGGTTGAAGCAGCTGAACTGGGCCTTGGTGCCCTGGGGCAGGGTGGGAAGGATTCTGGAATCAGCCCAGACCTCCTGCAGGGACCAGCCCAGCAGCCTCCCCATGCATTTCCATGGGCAGGATTTAGGCCTTTCCTGGGCCCACTGATGCAAACCATGGGCAAATGTTTGTGATCCCCAAGCCATGTCCCAGCACAGGTCGGGTCCTCGCCATCCCTTTGCTTGCATGTAAAAGCTGCAACACCTCCAGCTCTTTGGCCCTCGAGTTCTCTCCCTTGTCCTCACCCGCCTGCTCCCTGGTCTCTGGGCATTGCCAGCGACAATCAAACCTGCACTCAGCCAGGTTCAGGCTGGGCACTGACGGGGTCACTGACCCCAGTGAAGAAGAGTCCCTGCAGGGGCTCATTTGTACCCTTCATCTCAGTGGAGACTTGCTGCCAGATTGGAGAAGTAGATGGGCCCTCTCTGTGATCTTAGCCTCTTCCTCCCTCCACACCAGGTAACTCTGGGGACGGGGCATGGTGGGCCTGGGCCCCTAGTCTCACCTTAAACCGGACCATGTAGAGGGCATCCGTCAGGCGGTTCATGCTGGGGTGCTCGTCTCCCGTCTGCCAAGGAGAGGGCAGTTTGAGCCCAGCTCTCACTGTGTTCCAGAACTGGGGGCAGTGCCAGGCTTCTCATGCTCCTCCTGGCTCCAAGTAGTCACCACTCACCTCCAAGAAGACGCCAACCACGGCCAGACCATCAGGTGCCAAGGCTGCCTCCCCGAAGGTGCTATACTTCTTGGCATTCCAATGAACCAGGTGCAGCTATAAGGTGACGATAGGCCAGGCCAGTGCCCCGTGCCTCCATGGAGACAGCAGGAGCCTGGAGCCAGGCTTCCCTCACTCCCACCAGACTTCCAGGAGGGGGAAGCTGTGATGCCTCCCAGGTCTGAGGTGCTGGGGGACCCTGGGGAGCCTCGGGGCCACAGGGAGTACCCACTCTGCTCTGAGCCCAACTCTTTCCTGAGCCCCAAGAGACCCAAAGCAGAATCTGGCTCAAGCCCTGCCCACTGGTAACCTAGCTGTGAAATAGATAATGGCCACCCAGTGTGCCACCTCCCTGAGGTGCACCAGAATCCAAAGAATAAGCAGGAGTTATCATACCAGATGGAACCCTGGAGGAAGGCATTCCATGCAGAAAGGAAAGCATAAGCCAAAGCCCGGAGATATAATGAGCCAGGTATGGGCAGGACACACGTGCAGGTCACATGCAGGTCAGTGCGGGGAGGTCAGGGGAAGATGAGGCTGGGCAAGGCCAGTCCACATAGGGCCTTGAATGCCAGGCTCAGAAGCAGTTAAAGGTGGAGAGCCCTCGAAGGCATGATGGGACTGGATTTGTCCTTCAGAAAACTCCTGGACACACAGACCAGAACAGTGGGTGGAGTCCAGGAGAAAGACCCTAGGCTTGGGGTGGGGGAGCATCTGTCTTCAAGGCCCCTGGGTGCTCTTGCTCACCCTCCACCCCCACCCCAGAGCCCTGCACCAGGCACCCTTCATGCCCCCGACTCGCCAGTCCCCAACTCCTTCCCCAGGAGCAGAGGGACTCTGGAGGAGGAGAGCCCTTACCTCGCTGGGGAATGACTTGCCGTCCACCATGTGCTCTGAGCCCACACCATGCTTCTTGCCCCAGTGGAAGTGGAACTGCTTGAGCCGGTAGGGTCCATCTAGGGGGCCCCCAGTCACCACTGTGGGTAGCAGTGGGGAGGGTGGCAAGCGGTATGAGAGGGTCCACGTGGCCCAGTGGGAGGCAGTGCCAGGACTACAGCAGCAGCCCAGTGGGTGGGTGGGGGGTACATTCATTTTTCATTTGGAAAATGTTGAACTGACTGGGCTTGGGTCAGTCCCACCCAGCCCCATCAGCCCTTAGCTGGGCCAGGGCAGGAATCCTGGCAGCCTATAGGTGGCAGAGGAGACTGGGACTGACAGAGCACAACCTTCTATCTGGGTGTTCTCCCCATTCCTGCCCAATTTCCCATGGAAGCTATGCCTGTTCCCCCCCAAATAAGCCTCTCATGTCTGGAGCCCTGACCCAGGGCCATGGCAGAGGATTCTTGTAGTGCCCTACAAGGGAGCGAACCTATTATTATCCCTGATTTTTAAAGGAGGAAACTGAGGCACAGAGAGGGCTAGGCATTTGTTCAAGGTCACACAGCAAGGCTAGGGTATGAGCTGGTAATCCTGAGTCCAGAGCCCAAGCTCCTAATTACCCAGGACTTACTGAGACTTTTTGTTGCTCCAGGGAACATAGCTGTAGTCAGCTCTGCAGTGTCCCCACCCTCCTGGCCGGGCCCAGGTCCCTCCAGTGTGTCCTCCAACAATGGCCTCTTTGGAGGACCCCACTTATTATAGTTTGATTTTCCCACCCTAATGCCTGGTGAGCTGGGGCCATACACAAGGGCTCCTGGGACTGATTGAATTTCTAGCTGAAAGGGATCTAGCAGGGGAGGGAGCCCCAGCCAAGCCTGAAAGTGAGCCCCTGGATCGGGTGACAGCCCTGGGCTCAGAGTTCCATTGGCCCTTCCATGATGGGTGACCAGGGCAGGGCCTTGCCCCCTGCAGGCCCCATGAGGTAGAGGACAGGACAGTCTAGAGGTCCCTCCCTGCTGCCCTGACTTATGTGAGAAGCAGGGCCTGTATAGGGCAACACTGGGCAGTCAACACAAGGAGTCTGGTGGTGGCGGCCACAGCAGTGTCCAATCAGGCAGGTTTTCTGCCTGAGGTCATGCAGCTGGTGAGTGGCAGAGCCTCAGCTGCCCACCCTCTTTCCACTGGCTCCCTGCGCCCTCAGGCCTGGACCTTCTAGCTTGTTTCAGGCTGTGCAATCAATGGTCCAGAGGCAGGCACACTTGGCCTTGCCCCTGCTGTAGTTGCATTCTTTAAGCTACTGATGTCTGAGTTGAGCCCTCGGTGCCCACTGAACATCATGAGAAGGAACAGCCATGTGCAAACCTTGTAAACGGTCATCTAGCATCATATAGAGCCCCATGTCCCCTCCTTAATGCTCTGGTGAGAGGCGTCTCTTAGAATTCAATACCAGGAAATGCTGTGTTTCTCTCCTAAGGATCTGCTGGACTTACTTCTACGGGCAAGAACTATAACTGATCTTCTTTCCTTTTTTTCCTAGCCAACCAGGAAACTCAGGGCTAAAGTAACAAAGATCTTCCTCATCATGAAAGGTCTTGCTTCCCCTCCTCTTCTCAGTCGTTTGGTTTGCTATTTGAAACTTAATGTCCCTTCAGTGCTTTCAGCGTGTGGAGGGGAGGAGGTGAGAGGTAGAGTACCAGTGACTTCCTTATACAAAGAACTCTAGCAGTTTTCCTGCTTGCCCCAACTCCACCCCCCATCCCACCCCACCCACCCCCGTCTGGTCATAGGACAAAATCACTTCACCAAGGAGCATTCCTGAGGCTCTGCCTAGGAATTTATCACAATAGAACCTGGGAAGGGCAAAGGGCAAAGAAGCCCCCGAAGATGCTGCGAGTGTCTGCTGGTCTGTCTCTGGCCCAAGCTGGTTGGGACCTTGAGGTGGTGGGCAGATTGGGAAGAGAGACCTTTGGAGCTAGACCAGGCTGGTTCTGACACTCCCCAGTTCAATGAGCCTCCACTTGCTCATCTGAGAGGTGGGTCCTTGAGAGGATTAAATGAGCTGCCCGAGACCTTAGCAAGGGGCCTGGCACACAGAATATTTTAGCTTCTTGCTTTTCCTGCTGGGCTTGGCCAGATCACACAGAGAAGTGGGTTTGGCCTTAGGCCACACAGCAGGTCAATGATGCGGCAGGGAGTGAAAACAAACCCAACCTAAAGCAGAACTGGAAGGGAAGGAAAGCACTTAGCAATTCTTGAGCATCTGCTGTATGCCAGTACTACAAACATCATTTCATTTTTTTAAATTTTTCCTCTCCATGATCCTAGAGAGTAGGTCTTTTTTGCTCCCATTTTATGGATACGGAGACTGAGGCTCAGTTTGATGCTCCACAGCCAGTGAGAGGTGGAACCCCCTTTGACCACAGCATGCTGCCCCTTCTGAGCCTGTCCAGGGTTAGGACCTGGCAGCAGGGGGGTGGGTGGGGTGACAGGTTCTGGGAGGAGCCACTCACCTGTGCGGTCATCGCTGTCATTGAAGTCCACCTGGACAGAGTGGCCATTGTTGGCGATACTGAGGGATGTGCAGGCCTCATAGGAAAGTTCCAGTGGCTGTAGACTGGGCGAGTACACGGCCTGGCTGGATACGATATTGATGGGTGACTGGCGGTTGCCCTGGGCAATGGGATACAGCTTGTGCCACTGTGAAGGGCCTGCAGGTGGAGGGGGGAGCAAGGGCTCAGGCCAGCTTGGCTCTCCAGGCTGATGGCACCCGTGGGGGTTGGTCTCCCTGGCATCCTTTCAAAAGCGAGCTCCTACTTTGGGGTTGGGCAGCCGGATGCTCCAATCTCAGCTCTGCTATCTCCCCTCTGCCTCCATTTCCTTAAATGCCTCACTAAAACTTACCTCCCAGAGCTGTTAGGAGACCCAGAGAGATAATGCATGGAAGGGAGCATAACACAGCTACATGCTCAGGGAGACACTGGGTAATGGTCCCCCAAACATCCAACACACACTCAGGGAGGCCTCTGGTCATCTGAAGTCCCTGGCCTGACCCTTAGGGGATCTGGCCCCTTCCTCCACCTGGGGCATGGGAGCCGTGCTGTGAACAAAAGCTCACATCAACCCAGCTTTTACTCTGCAACATGCATTTGCTCACTGGCCCCTCACAATTACCTTGTAAAGAAGGAACCAGAGCACTGGTATAAACACACAGCATATGAATGTCCCCAGCTGCTTTCCTCAGGCATGTGCCATCAGGCCCATAGAGATCTTCATAAGTACACACGTGTGCACACTTACCTGGCCTCACCGAGTCCAGAGTGGCCAGGTCCAGTAACACAAACATGTACAAACACACACACAACTCTGCTGACCATATCTGACACATGCATATTCACCCTCATACTCAAATACCTCCTACTGCAAACTCAGGTCTGCATGAAGGGCTCACAGAAAAACACACGACGATGCGCGCACACACCTGCACACACCCACCCACAGGCGCCCACCACCTGCCTCCCAGAGGCTCCATCTGCAGCCGAGAGGCTCAGCATCTCCCTGGGGAACATCCTGAGATGCAGTCTATTTTTAGAGCCCCTGCCGGCTGGTGCTTCTCCCTCTTTTGGCTTCTTAAGTTTTCCTGGGAAAACAGCAGCAGGTGCCGACAGAGCCGTGTCCCCAGCAGATGACTCAGAATCGCCGCCCGGCCCCACTGGGTTATTTTTGAAGTCCTGTGAGCACTGCCACATGGTGGCACCTCTGTCCTCTATCCTTCTATTCCGGAGTGCCCCTAGACTGAGCCACCCAGGTCTAGGTGCAGAACTAGGGTACTGGATGCTCAGAGCTGGCCGGCAGGGTACCAGGGTCCTGAGAGTACTGGGCCCTAGGGGCAGAACTTTAGGTACCGGATGCTCAGAGCTGGCCGGCAGGACTAGCAAGAAAGGCTGGAGTCAGTGGCCTCTGGGGGCAGCACCCAGAGGCTGGCTTGGAGCTGTGTACATGGGTGCTGGGGGGAAGATGATCCTCTAACAGGTTCTGCCAACCCGGCCTCTTCTCTGCCTCTCTCCATCTCTGCAGATCTTTGGTGTTGCCTTTTTCCTGCTCTTCCATGCCCAAAAGATCTGGGATTCCCCCCAAACATGCTCCTGTGTCCTTGGGATCCCAGAAGGGGCCAGAGACTCCACAGTACCTCCTTGACTCCCTGTGGCCCAAAGCAACTTTCTGACCCCGAGACTGCAGTCCAGCACCCCCATAACACAGTGACTGTCTCTCCCCAGAGAGGTAGGGATGGTGGGGGGATCCTCCTCCCACCAACACTTGCCCTTCTCCCACCCCTACCTGCCTGTTGGATTTCCAGGTTCCTCCTAGAAGCCTGGATCTCAGGTCCTCATTGTTCACCCAGGATCGGAGGCCCTTACCCCTTTCTCTCCACCCTGGCATGGTAAGAAATAGCCCAGTTCAGAGCTGATCTGTCCCAGACCCCTCCTCAAGCCATCTGACTTACTGTCCGCCTCTTCTTCCTCTGCCTGCATCCTAAGGAAACTGAGGCAGGGTCGAGGAGTTATCCCTCCCGGTCAGGCCCGAGGCTGGCCACGGGCTCCCACAGCTCACAACCGCACGTGTTCAGACACCCTGCTCAGTGTAGACACCCACACACACGCATGCGCCCCCAAGAGCCTCTTGCTCTCACATACCAGCCAGACACCGCGGCTCGGACACTTCCGCAGGGAAACTCTCTCCCGGGGTCGCCGCGCCCTTGTCCGCGCGGAGCCCAGTTCCCCGGAGGTTCCCGCAGACACGCGCTGCGCGCGCCCTGCACAGACACCCGCGCACAGCGCTCCGCCCCGACCGCCCCCCACCCCACCCCGCTGCCCTGGGCCACCTCCACCCCTCCGCGCACGCCCAGGCTAAGTAAGTGAGGGACTGTCGCGGCCCGGGTTCGAGCAAGCAAGCGCGGCGTCAGGGGCTGCGCGGAGGAGGCGGCAAGAGGTGCTCAGCCGCCCTGTGGCTTGCTCGCGGCAGGGCCGGCGCGGACCTTGCGCCTGGTGCAGGGGAACCAGGGCTCGGAGCCGGCGGTGAGCCAGGTTCCCCAGTCTGGGCGGGAATGCGTCGGGGTCCGGCCCCGATGGGGGTGGGGGGCGGGTGGCAGGTCCGGGATCCCCGGCTGGGCGCGAGGGTGAGGGGCGAGTCCGAACGGGGTCCGGGCTGGCTGAGGTCTGCCCCTACCGTCGTCCTGGCCGTAGCCCCAGCCGTGGTGACCGGTCATGCCGCTGCCGTCCCCGCAGCCGTGCACTTGCCCGCACGGCTCGGTTCTGCTGGCTCGGGCTGCGGCTCCGGCCCCGCTCGCTAGCGCGGAGCAGCCTCTTAAGGCGGCGGCGGGCGGGAGGAGCAGTTACCAGGGGACCCGCCCCCCTACCCCCAACCCCCTAGCAGGGCGAGAGAGGCCGGCCCTGCCCTTTCCCCGCCCGCTAGCCAGGCTGTAGAGCTTGGAGTCGAGATGGGGAGTCCGGGGAGGTAAGCTTCTCTCCCCACCCCTCACCCCGATCCTGGCCAGATGACTCTTCCTCCTTTCCCTGGCACGTGGATGGACGCTGGAGCTCGAGAAACTGCCCCACGCTGTGGGCTGATCTCTATTCCCCATGCCCCATCCCCTCCCCAGGCTTGTCCCAGAGCTGTAAATCCCACTGGGACCCGGGCTCCGGGTCCTGAGTCCTTCCCTCGAGGATGTGGAGAGTGCCCTTTAAACTGCAAATCGCGGTTTACACTTTGCTAGTTACTCTGGCAAGTGCTGGGCCAAGCTTTGGGCCCTTCCTGACATTTCACCCTCTCAGTCACCCGACAACACTGGGCACTTCCGTTAGCCCTCTTGGATGGAGAGAACTGAGTCCCAGAGAGGTGCAGTTACTTGTCCAAGGTCATCCAGTGGGGAAGTGAGGGATTCACACCCAATTTTTCTCACTCCAGACACTTTGCTCTTTACCGCTTCCCTATGATGCTCCCGGGCAAGGGGATCTTGTGGCTGTAGGGATCTTGTGGCTGTGGGGATCTTCTGGGTGTGGGTGTTTGGGGGATCTGGGGTAGAATGGAGGGGGCAGGATGGACAATCCAAACCTCTGGCCCAAGTAGAATCACGGCTCCCAAATGGGGGAGTGGGGAGGGATGGCATCTACCAGCAGACATGGGGACAGACAAGACCCATAGATACCAGCTGGCTTCCCCACAGTTCTAGGTCTGAGGTCTCCCGTTCATTTTCTCTGCTGCTTCCTTCTTCCATCAGGACTCTTTGCCAGTCCCTCTATACCCTGCTGTTTGTCCCTCTTCTCCTTGGTTCCTTATGACCTTCAGCTCACCAGTTGGGGGCTCAGGCCCTCCACCCTACACTCCAACTCAGGGCTTACATTAGCCCAGCATCCCTCCCCCATCCCCCTCGACCAGCCTTGGTCCTTACTGTGCCCTCCACCTGGTACATTCTCTGCCTCCCACCCACTGGCTCCACCCAACCCAGTCTGATTCATTTTAGGATGTGGCCCCGTGCCAAGGATAGGGCTTGTCTCTGGCTAGGACTTAGCGGGCAATTTTTGGAAGACAAACAGATGGGTGGATGGAAGGATGGACAAATGACCCCCTACCCAGGGCCCTGACAGACCTTCACCAGGAGAGACAATTCCAGTGCTCTGCCCATGGCTGACCTTGTGTAAGAGCTTGGCGTCCCATCTGCCTGGCTCCCCTACATCTCTGTATTGTTTCGATTTCCTTCTCCCAGGCACTGAACCCCAAGTCCGCAGATGCAGTCGTGGAGATTAATTGTTGACTCAGCAACTGCCTAACGACATCAGCCACTGCCCAGCCCTGCTGAGATGCCCCTCTCTGACCTAGGAATGGGAAGGGGCCCTTAATATAAATCTGACCCTGAGGTGGGGGCAGGGGACTCATGACAGGTGCAGGGGGTGGTCCCCAGGACCAGCATGTGACAGAGAAGGCAACATTCCCAAGGCCCCAGGCCTCCATCTGCAGACTAAGAAGACAAAGGCATGCTTCCAGGTGAGAACTGCAGCCTCCCTCCTCCCTCAGAGAGGCCAGCCTCCCTTCTCCTGGGGGGTGGGAAGGTGGGGGGAGGTTCACCACTCTACTCCATTGGCCCACTCCCTCCTCACAGCGACCCCGGCTTTTATTTTTTTATATTTATTTATAGTACAAAAAATAAAGTTGGGACTATTTATAATGGCTTTACAAGTAACTTCATCCACACAGCAACCCTGGGAAATTTTCACCCCATTTTACAGATAAGGAAAGCAAAGCTCAGAGAGGTTGAATGGGGGCTGAATGACAGAGCCAGGAACGTTGTTGGGTAAAATAGTAAGGAAGGGGAGGAAGTGGATTTTAAATTTGATTCTCATTTGCATATATTTGCAAGGACTGTCTCAGGAAGGATTTAGAAGCTAGTGAGCTCATTGGCCTCTGGGGAGACCAGAAGGGTGGGGAGGGTGCTGAATGGGGGTCGAGGATGGATACTCTTTATTCCCTACTGCTTTATACTTTTTGAAAGAAATTGAGTGTGTTGTTACCTTTTTAACAACCAAATAAAAACTGAACCAATTCTTTCCTGCCTGCAGCCTGTCTTCAGTTTGTCTGCTCAGGCTGCTGGGAACTCAGTCAGGTAAGAGGAGCCAGTGGCTGAGGTGAAGCCCCCGTTGCCCCCTGCAGCCCACTCAGGTCAACTTAGGAGAGAACCTGTGCCTTCATTTAGGCGAACTCCAACCTCAGTTAGGTGCTGTCTTTAAAGATGAACTGATTTCTTTGCACAGAAGTTTACTGTTTGGTCTCACTTGTGTCAGCCC